>WAAD01041409.1:95343-200454 GCA_013389945.1 Fregata magnificens | reverse complement strand
TCGGGGAGCTGTGAGAAGGAGTGAAAAATAATGCCTGTTTGTCTATGCCCAAGTCTCATAAACCTTACTCTGTGGTAGTTTGTGGATGGAGAAACTAAAGTAAGGCAGACTTTGATCAGGCTATATAAATATCAGGAAACTGGCTGTGCATTTAAGTTACCAACAGAAAACACTTTCCCTGTGAATCAGTATTTTTTATAAAAAAAGCTTCGTGTGGATTCCATTAGAGGTGTTTGAACAGTATTCAACTGTGTATTAATTAAACTGTCTCAAAAGACTTCTGGCTTTTCTCTGTTAAAATTAGACAAGGATTCCAATTACATCTTTCTTAGGCATTAGCTAGCTAATCACAGCCTTAAATTGCACAGAAGGACAGCGAGGATGGGAAAACTGTCTAAAACTAGGTGAAATCTAATCTAAACTAGTCAGTTTAGAATAGCTGTTTCCAGAGGGCAGCTCATCCAAAAAATAGCATAAACCACTTTAGGGATGAAGTGAAGTATTTTGTATTCATTTCAAAAAATATGTATATGGAAAATGTATTTTTTAAATATTCTGGTGGGCAGAGGATGTTCTCAAACTATATAATGTCATCTTACTCAGCACTAACATATTCAGATTTCAAGATGGGGGCAATCGGCAAACCTTTTGTCTTACTGTGTTCTGATTCAGAGAGAATTCATCAGGTAGTGAACATGATTCTACTTAATGTAAAGAAAACTATATATGGGTATGAAAAATAATTCACAGAGCCATCAAGGTTCTTTGCTCATTCTTTGAGCTCTACCTTTTACAGATTTAGTAACTTAAATAATAGGGAGTTTTTTTAGATTATTTTTAATTTCTCTTGATCTGTGACTTGGTATCCTCCCTTGCCATCAGCAAGACATCAGATTTTCTATATTCTGCATTCACAGAGGGACTGCAGAAATCCTGACCTTAATCAGCAACAGGAAGAAACCTCAGGAGCAAGGATAGCTGTTAAAGCTTTGTTCTGCTTACTTTGACAGCTGAATTTTCTGGAGTGAACTGGGATTTTTTTTTCCTCTTCCACATCTAATCTGTACCTACGTGCTTCTGACTAGGAACTTCACTTTTTGCCTGAGCGAGCTGCATACTTTTTCATGTGCAATAGTGTGCTGAATGACCCTGGCTGTGTTCGATACAGAGACCAGGCAGATTTGCAGAATGGAAAAAGAATGGAAAGGGATTTGAAGCTCTGTTCTGTCCCCACTCCTGTGTCACTGGACATTTTGTGTCATGCTGCTGAAACAGTCTGAGTAAGGTCAAACTTTGCCAGGCACAAGGCCACCTTCTTCTTTAAAAGGTTATTTCAATACATCAGCATGTGGATTTTAATAACCCAGTAGGTAAGGGAAAAGTAGTCCTGCTACAAATCAAAACACTGTCAGCCTGTTCACATTTAGCCATTTATCAAGGGGTTTTTTTGGCTGTGGCTCTCAGTTTGATATCATCTCTGGATAGCACAGTGTTAAATGGCTTTTTTGTTAATAAAGCACTTAAATCGGAGGATTGAGATCTGTCTGCGTTAGGACTTTATGGTAAAAATCCAAAATCAGATGCAAATGAAAATGATATTGGCTACACCTCGAGCAAATTTGTATCATCTGCATCTTGTGATTATTTTTTTCTTTTGTTGGTGTTTCATTTTCATATTATCCTGATTAGACTACTTGTAATTTCAGATTAGGAGTAGAAAAATCTCATTTAAGTATTTTTGACTGGATTTTACAATTTGGAAAAAAAAAAAAGGTGCGTGTGTGAAAGAAACCTTTTGTGAGCTCTCTTTGGGATAACACAATCTGTTTTCCAAACTCTGTCAGACAGTAACATTTTAACACTTTTCCCCAACATATACCTGTGTTGTGGTTTAATCCCAGCCAGCAACTAAGCACCACCCAGCCGCTTGCTCACTCCCCCCCGGTGGGATGGGGGAGAGAATTGGAAGAGTAAAAGTGAGAAAACCATTGTGTTGAGATAAAGACAGCTTAGTAGGTACAGCAANGGAAAAGTCCTTGACTAGTGTAAGGACTACTTAGCAACAACTAAAACATCTCCGCATTATCAACACTGTTTTTAACACGAATCCAAAACACAGCCCCATACTAGCTACTAGGAAGGAAATTATCCCAGCCGAAACCAGGACAACCTGTCTGTATCTTCTAAAAGCTTCTGTTCTAGGGCTGCATCCTACTTTCAGTTTCATTTAAAAAACCCCCTCAAGATTGTTGCTAGTGATGTTATTGTTATTTGCAAAGCATGTATTTTCTAAAGACGCCATCCCCCTAACTCCATTTTGCTCAGTTTATGCCCTGTATATGAGAACAGTGATGTCGTCTTGTTCTCGAGTCAGGCACAATCCATAGCAGGTATCACAGTGACAGTGATTCCTCAAATCACTCACATAGTTCAAAAAGTTTCTCAACAACATGCAAACAAAATACTAAGATTATCTCTTCTCATGTTATTCTGAGCATGGATACCCACGGTATCGTGCTGTGCCTTAACTATACATAAGTGCATACATCTCTTTTGATGATTTCATTACTGATGGCAATATCTCTGTGTTTTGAATAGAGATTTTTTGCCAAACCCAACTCATATTTAGAATTTCTAGAAGAAATGCAAGCGATTAGTTAAAATGAGTTATCAGGATATTCCCAGTTTGGTCTATGGAAAGATTTTTTTTTTGAGAGAGAGAGGAAACCGAAGGTATGATCTCTGTAAAGTTGAAAAGCGTGGGCAGAGAATGCTGGAAAAAGAACAGGTCTTCTTCAGGATTTGCTCAACAGAACATTTTAACATCCAAATCTACCAGCACTAAAGCTGGTATTTATTGTAACTCTCAGAGGTGCTTGGGATTGAATGAGTTTGTGGAAATGCCACTGCTACGTAAGGTGAATTTATGGGAAGTTGCTTACCTGGTAGCTTGTATCGGAGGTACTCCACAAACTGGAGGATGAGCTCCAGAGCAGCTTCAGCTAGCCTGGCACGTACATAGGCAAGAAATCTGAGCTAGAAAAATGACCTGTAGTTTCATGCTTGTGAAAATCGAGAGGTCAGGAATCCCTTTCCACTTTTTCCTGACTCCTGGGTTAGCACAGTAGTCCACTGATTGTTCCTTTCTGCTTTGTCTCTGCATCTCTAGACTATGGGTGCACCTTCCTAACTCCTCTTTACTTCCCAGCACAACGCTTACTTACATAGACAGTGTGCAGTATCTACTGTAGTAGTTGCATAAATGAAAATTTCAGCTGGAAACAAGGAGCAAAGATTAATATTGTTTCCATTAAGTGTGGATGGAAAGAGCCATTAAAGGTTATTTTTTAGCCTAATTTTAATTCTGAAACTTTCAAATAACAATGTTTAAGTTCTTCACAATGATCACTTTCCTTTTACAATGGCCTCTATACTTATTATTAAACTAGTTACAAGTTACAAACTAAGTACCCCTTTTTTAAGCCCAGCCACAGGGAGATAAATGGTGGATAGACTGATTGTTTCAAATCACAAGTGTGAGGGAACAATTATATGTCTGTTAAAATGCTGTAGCAATGCTTTAATTAAATTATAGTTTTCTTTCCTGTGCTTCAGTGCTGCACTGAGTGTTTAATATTGTATCTAACCATTGGGTGATATTTGGAGAGAAAGGAGAGAGTGAAAGTACACATGCTCCTTGGCTTCCTGAATTAAAGATGGTTTGATTAGTTTAAGGCACAATGACATTTTCACTATAAATTGAATGTATGACAAGTCAGAAATAGTTTATTTCTAAGTTAAAAAAAAAAAAGGTGTAGAGAATACGTTTCGCTGCTTTGGAGGAAGGAATTGGAGAATGTAATCTGAGGTAGAATGAAGAAAATCCCACTGCACAGTAGATCACTGTGTGTGGTGCACTGAAAACACAGGCTGTATGTACCTGAGAAATATAAAGCACATTCAGCAGTACCTCGAGCATCGTGCCATGAGTATTGCCACCAGTAATAGAAGGTCATCTACCCTGAATGTAAACAAACCCTTCCTCTTCTCATATCTCTAATAAGACTACATTTCTGATTTATTTACTTTCATCCCAGCATCCACTAACACATTAATTGCTACTAGGGCATTTTATGACTCTGGTTAGGCTGCACGGTGATAATGGGTGGGAGGAATCACGGCATGGTTGAGTCTGGAAGGCACCTCTGGGGGTCATCCAGTCTCACCCCCTGCTCAGAGCAGGGCCAGATACAGCAGGTTACTCAGGGCTGTGTCCAGTTGTCTCCTGAATATCTCCACAGATGGAGACTCCACAGCGTCTCTGCACAAACTGTTCCACTGTTTGACCATGGCCACGGGGAAAAAAAATGTTTTCTTATGTTAAAGTGGAATTTCCCGTATTTCAGTTTGTGCCTGTTACCTCTCCTCCGTTCACTGAGCATGACTAAGAAGAGTCTGTCTCCCTTTTCTTTACTCCCCCCAGGTGTTTATACACATAGATAAGATCCCCCCAAGCCTTCTCTTCCGCAGTCTGAACACTCCCAGCTCTCTCAGCCTCTCCTCCTATGTTAGAAAGCTGTTGGCTTGTCTAGACGGAGCTGAATCAAACAGGCTGGAAACCGTATGTTGCAGTGGCTTGTAGGTGAACGCATCACAGTGCAGAGATAGCCGCTCATACACTGAGTGTGAGACTCCTGAAATTTAATTTGTCCTCACAGTTCCCCTCTGCTGGGATTGGCCTTTTTTACCTTTTCAGGGCAAAACTATGGCAGATCCCACCTGTTTGATGCATTTGGTAAATACTTTCTTTCACCTAATCAGCATCTGTGTCTTGAGCATAACATCACAGAGCAAAAGATCAGCTATGCTGCTGTACAACAGGCAGCCTCCTCTAGCAGGATCACGTGTGAGATGATACACACAAGAAGGTGCAATTTCCACCTTTCACAGTTGCTGTAGCCCCCATCTGTTCCATTGTCTGATACACGGATGTCTCAATGACTAAAGCAGAGGAAACAGAGGGATTTCTGTGTTGCCTTTGGGCCAACCGATGTTGCCAACAATGCCAGAATGACCCCTCTGTACTTTCGGATACCTGCCATTACAATGGCATCCATTGTGTGGATGCAGGAGGGTCCAGGAGGACATCTCTGAACACCCAGTGCCTCTGTTAGAAAGAAGCCCTCTAGTCATGCTTGGAACTAACACACTTTTGTAGCTACACAAGTAATGTAACAGTAATTACTGCCATTCAACATCTCGCCAATGCATTTAGAAAGCGAGGAGAAGGAATCGGGCACGTTGCAGCAAATCCTTCTCCCAGATCATGTACTGTCCATCATTTTAAGGTATGCAGGTTATTCTGACCACAAGTCTTCCCTGTCACATGTGCTTACCTCATCGTTCCTACGTGGATTCACTTGGAACAAAGACAGAGCTTGACAAAACGAGAAAGTAGAATAAGTTAACCAGTCAGTCAAATTGTTTGCTTCCCTCATTAACCATCTCCTCTGAATTGTAGGTTAACAAGAGTAGATGTTTAAAAATACTGCTTTTTCATTTCTCAAATTAGAGAAGAAGGGTGTACTGCGTGGTTAGAACAAGTCTGGAGGAATCACATCGGTACCTATGAAGGTATGCCTTGCACAGTAGAGAGCAACTAATTCTGTTAAGGAGTGCCAGAGGCCCTAACAGAGGAAATAAGGTGGCTTCTCTTACTCACCAAGTATCTGAAAAAAAAAAAATCACTCTTCTGAAGGCAATGGCAAACTCTCTTTGGCATCAGTAAAGTAAAAAAAAAGTTCTCTCCCCTGAAGTCCTCTGACATTCATTGAGTTTGGAGGGAGAAAAAGAATTGTAGCTCTGGCTTTGTTCATTATTGGGGTAGCATGAAACGTCAATCATACGAAAGTTGCGTTCAGATTTGCAGGCTATAGTCTAATGCTCTAAAAGCATTATACATTGTAACATTACATGAAGAAAATGTGTTTTGAGGTTTCAGTCAGAATGCAAATATATATATTACAGGTCAATTGCAGCCTTTGGTAGAGTTGTGCAAGAGCCAACATTTTTCCTTTGAAGGAAATTAATGACTGACTTTTCAGTTTGTGCTACTGTGGAAATCAGTGTGTTTCTGCAGGGAATTTTGGTTCACTGACACTGTCTTTTCTGACAGAAAGATGCTCAGGTAGAAAATGTTCAGTTAGTTCAAGTATTACCACTTACAGAGAGCATCTTTACGAGCAAGCCCCAAATCTTATTTTAGCCTGAATCAATATTTTAGCTGTGTCTAGATTTCAGGGTAGGTGCTTTCTGTAATTTGACCCCTAATGGCATCCCACCTGAGGGCATATTGCTTCCTTCCGATGGGCACAGGCAGAGGTAGATGCAATCACCGTGGCTGGGCTGTACAGCAGGGTGAGGGAAGGGAGAAGTGTAGGTGGCTCCCCTGTTTACTTTTTATACCTACAAGTATTTGAATTATCTTACTGCATTTCAACCTCTCCAGGGATAACCATGCAGTTTGGCAGTTGGTGCCCCAGTCTTTTCTACCTCTACTTGCTAGAGGAAGAAAGTGTTGTTCACTGGAACTAGAAGCATCATGTGACAAAGCATGAATTATGTTTTACATTTGAAATTATTTAAAGCATAACGGAGGTCTAACAAACCTTTTCCAACTTGATATTTTCAATATCATTTACTGACATGCTTGAAATGCTGAAGTCTCCTCTGGAAAATGGTATTTAAAGCAGTGGCGTTAAGTATGTGAAGACATCAGTGGCTTGAATTCTTTGGGAAATCAGCAATAAGGTTAGGTCACTGCAGATTTACAAAGTTAATGCTTTACAAAGATTGATTATAAAGATGAGAATTATTAGAAGGGATTATTTGACAGTCACAAGTGCTGTCATCTTTTGCAATGTTTTAAAGGCCAGGTTCTGATTTGTAGGACTCTGAAGAAAAGAGCTTTTTCAACGTTAGGCACTGAAATGTGACAATAAAAACAATATAAAAGTTCATGCCCTCAAATTAATTTGAGATTAATGCTTTCTTTTGTAGGAGTCTTTGGCAAAGGTAATTTTCTAATTCTACAAAATTGCTCACCTAATTTATGTATACTTCTTTCTTTAAGAAAGTGCCCTTAAGACTGTTCTGCATACCCCAGTATTATATCTCTCGCCCTTCTGGTGTTCAGTTCTGTGCCCTAGTCTTTCATGCATAGAAGTAAAAAGGCTCAAGTGGAGCATGCCTTTGTTCCTTTAAGTATTCTGCTTAAAATACTGTCCTTATTCATTCCACATGTCTCAGAGTTCTGGGTGAAATAGTTGATTATTTTCCTTAGCTTCCCTTCAGTTATTAAACTATATTGTGTCTCTTATTAGTAATGACAACATAGAAGAAGCAGTAAACACTGAAAATATCCTGTGGGCTCTACACAGCATTAGTCTGCCATTCTTCCATTACTACACCCTCTCCAAAAGTTCTTAGGTATGAGCTATATATGTGTATGTGTGGGGGGGAGAGATGGAGGAGGAGAATGGGGAGATTTGCATAATCTGATTGAACCACCCAACATCTGAGCCAAGACTCCCGAGGCAGTCAATGGAGAGAGTTTGGCTCTTCAACAGGGTGATTCAGAGCACCTGAGCTATACAGGCTGCTTAGAGAGACTACAAATCAGACATTTTAAGTTAGATGGTATAAATAATCATTCCTCCACCTCCACGTGTTAAATTTGCCATATGGCCAAGTGTAGATTCATGTCTGGATAGTTGTAAGCTAAACTTCTATCATAATCTTAATGTATTTCAACTGATTAAGTATTGTTGAGATAGCAATTCAAGTAGTTATTAGTCACCTGTTAACCTCCACCCATATGTATTTAACTGTTTATCCCTTTGTCTCGCAGAATGCAAACAGGCAGAGGTATTGCTGAAAACAAAATACATTTTAATAGAATTTGTATCAATGTACCTAAAAAGTGGCATATTCCGTTGGGATATTATGGCACTGAACTGAACCCTGTGGAACACTTTGGAAAGTACTGTTCTACAAAATCCTATGTTCACATCATGCTCTTAGTGGAACTTGTTCAGTGTTTTCCATGTGCAATCCTCAACAGAATTTGGTCTTGATAATTTTGATGGTAGTTGTCTCTATATCCTTTTTACTGCAATTATGCACATACTTTAATGGACAAAAAATCTGCTGGAAATGAAGAAACTGCATTTCTCTGCTAAGGTTCTTTTCCTGGGAGTGATGGAGTATGTATTATCTCACTAAAGAAGCAAAAAGAACTACCGCTACATTCATAAGGATCTTGACTTTATTTTCAAAAGGAAGTGTATGGGCCATTATAACACTCTGAGTCAAATATATGATGTTTATTGCCTTACAACTTCACCCTAAGTATTTGGTTTTGTTGGCCCAGGCTTCATGTTGCTCATATTAACTCATGGATCTGGACAGCAGTCTCAAATGATTGAAAACTAACCAAGAATTAAGCACATGTTGTTGTAGAGTTAGATGGCTGTGCTGTGAAATTCTCTCTATTCAAAGCATTCAATAAGCTATCTAGCAAGAAACATTGGACTGCTTGTTAAATCATTTTCAGTAGAAAGCCAAGTTAAATGAGTTCAAAGACTGTCACTGTTATAGCGTAATTCCATATAGACTAATGCAATGGAGCATAATAAATAAGATAATGTTGCGTTCGATGGACATAAGTCTACCACAGGTGAATGGAAGGCTTTAGCAAAGGACAGATCATACTTTGAGTAACATAATTATAGAGATTCAAATACTGTTCAGATGACCTTACAAGCTGGCCTAACTTGAACACCTAATAACAGTAAGAGGTCACAAAATTGTTGCTAATTTTCAGTGTATATTGGTAGTCTGAATTTTCTGTTTTTTCTGCTTGTTTGAACATCAGATTACATGGTATATATGATTATTTGTGCAACACTATTCCATCTTTCAATGTAAGCATGTGAGACATTTCATTACATTGTTTCAAAATGGTAGTAAAATAATTGTATTTGAATTTTGGACATGCTGCAGTTCTCCCATAAAAAATTCTCAATGGAGTATATCAGATGTGATCTAAAAAATGATACACTTTGTTATGTTGCATTGCAAGTTTCTTTCAAGCTGTTGTAGAAATATAGATATATATAGTGTCCAAGATTTGAATGATATTTACTCTTCATATGCTAGAATATTTTGGAAAAAAAGTCCAAATTCAAGGAAACCACTTGATCGCTTAAATCCCAAGATACTACTTTCAAAATGACAAAACAAACTCTTCCTTACAGTTCAGTATGACATAGTAATTCAGTTTTATAGTTTTACACTGTCATTATATACGTTACATCCAAAGGAGCTTAGCTTATGTCCTGAAAAGTTTATGAGGAAATTTCAGGTATAACACGGGATGGTCCCGGCATTGGTTGAAAGAAAGACAGGGGCAAGAGCAAACAGTTATGTGGCAATTTAGAGAGGGATATTTCACTATATGTTCTAGAGAAGAATAAGTATGTATATCATACACTAAGCAGTTATTAAAAGGCAAAGATAAAGATTATTTTGGCAAGCTAAATATGTAATGAATATTTAAATAATAATAATAATAACAACAACAATAATAATAATAACTTATTTACTTGCCATTGGGTTATTATTATAAAATACAACCACTAAGGAAAATATGTTCCAGTATTTGCAAACAAAACAGAACAAATAAATGTAAAACTGTTAATAGGGATGTGTTAGAGAAGTTAGCCACAATAGTGTATTTAGTGACAGAAATACCTCCTCATTTGGATTACCTTTGCTGCATTGAGCAATGATTGTTACAGGGGAAAGTCCTTAGCAAGAATGACTGGATGAGCTAAAATGAATCAGGCACAGATTTCTAGTCTTGATTTCTGGCTTAGGAGTTTGGGAGTTTGATCATGCCTATCTTAGTTGTACCACTATCCCATCATATAGGCACCATCAACTCTTATTAACAATGGGCCACAAGTAAAACTAGATTGCTTGTAGTATAAAATAATTTGTAGCTCTCTATTAGAAAAAAACATTTACAAATGTTTACAGAACAAAATATCATTGCTGTATTTCATCTGCAGACTTTTTTTTGCCAGGAGTTAGAGATAATCTATTTAGATTTAGCAAATTTTCAGCATCTTTGAAGCAGAATATTTTCTCACAGTAAGGCTGCTGGTAAATGCTGTGGAAATCGGATTTTAAGTGGTTCTTTTGTGAACAAAGCAGAATATTTCGTAAGAAAAAATTTCTGAACATCATCCACCCATTTGGCCACAGATTACATGCTGTTAAGAGAATTGGGTGACAATTAAAGCATATATATTTACAGAAAGCTAAAATAAGGATTTTCTCTAAATTGTAAAATTTCATTGAAACTGTGCCAACTCATCAATTAATATTTTAAAGATTAGGAAAAGCACAATAAGCATAAGTACATAAAATAAACAAGGATAAATCTAACTGGCTTTCAATGTAACTGAGGATTTTGTAAACAGAGGTGATGCAACTTGGAGTACATTTGTTATCTAAGTATAATTGTAATAGCCATATTAGGTTTATTTAAAACCTATTGTCTTTCATTCCTGCATGAGCTTAAAAAAAATTGACAAACATAGAGGACCACTCCAAGCATGATTTTAAGCTGGCTATGAAATGCAATCAAAATGCTTGGACAAGGGTTTGTGCAATATTTAAACAAATCTAAAATGAAAAACTAATTTCTCCAGTGCAGGAGTTTGAAAGTTTCAAGGAAAGGAGACAATGTATTATTGGTTCATCTTTGCAAGCAGAGGTTTCAAAAATATATGCTTCAGTCAAATTATTTGTGGGTAACCCATAAAAACTTGTCACTTTTGTGAATTCAGTACCTTTATCACATCCCTGGAACTGCAGTAGTAACTAATGCTGTCAGTAGGTTTCTCAGGCTACAGAATTATAACTCCACTGAGCTCATGAACCCATCATATTGTGGAACTATTCTGAGCATATCTAGCCTTGGGACAAAATAAAAGTAATTCATGATCTTTGCGTGTAGAGTGGCGTCTTATATTTAGCCATGTGCTTCCTGGGCTAATGTTCTTCTAACCTCACTGCAACCCCTCCCATTCTCAATGAGCTAAGAAGGCGGGAAGACTAAATAAGAATAGACCATAACTTTTATTTTCCCATAGACTTTCATCTTTGCAGCCAAAAAATATGTGGTTACGATGGTCGAATGAGTGCTTATTTGAATAGTATACTTCTGATCAAAAGAATAAAGCATTTTAGTTCCCCGTCATATGGAATGTGTCCCTAGATTTATCTTTATTCTTTTTTGTGTATTTTGAATGGTATCTGATAGGAATTTAATAACCGCTTTAGTGGATTTTCCTACTGAATGTAATACTCGTGCAAGGCAAACAGTCTTTGATATTTTATCAGCTGCCTTGGAGAAAGATCTTTCGTAGAACCAGAATGTCAATTCTAATGTGTGTTTTTAAAAGAAGCTTTTTGAGGTTTACATTTATTGCTAGACAAATCATAAGTTCCCCAAGCATACAGATTGGTACAGCAAAATGCATTAATCACAGCTTTTTGAGTGTTCTAATCATCAATACATGCTTAATATACAAATTTGCAGAAAGACAATTAGATAAACAATTTCAGGTCCTGTGCCAAAGGATGAACTATAATAAGCTTTAAGTAAATATTAAGTGGAAAAGATTAACATTTCATGAAGCTGAGTCTTAAGCAATTAAAACTCAGTGAAAGATTGTTGAATTTATACCAGGAGTCCAATCACTTACCCAAAAGTATGTCATCACTGTGACAAGAGGGTAGAACAAGGATAGGGGTCAGGTTTTTTTCTGCTGCCTTGGTTTATCTCATGTCATGAAGTGGCAGTGTGTCCCCTGTTGTACATGGGCTGGAAATTTGCTAGTGCAAGCGATGGTGGCAGGGCACTTGTACAGTAGTATAACACTGTGTCACAACACAATACAGTAGTTTGAGCTCCTAAAAACACTGCTTCTTGGAGTATAAATGTTACAAAAAGAACAGTATAACATTTTATCCAGGTATGTCAGAATGGTTATAAGTGCATTTACTAAAATAATGTTGCAGTGTTCAGGAACAATAATGATAATAATATTATGCTATTTTCATAACTGCAAGAAGTCCCTTGCATTTTTCTGTTTGCTTCATGAGCTAAATGTTGGTTTGCTAGTGGGAGGGGAGCATATTCCTTAGTCTATGCAAAGGTGTTCTGTAATTGCAAAATCAACCTTCTCAGGACAACTGACGTGAGAAAGTTACGCTTCAGAGGGTGGGAAACAAAGAACTAAAAACCAATTTTTTAATATATGTAAACAAAATCTGACAATCAGCAAAATGACTTTCTGAATAACTGCAAAGTGTGTGTCAAGTTTTCACAAACTGTAACTCCACCCTAGCTTCTGACAGGAGATGAGAGAAGTTTAGATCCTAGCACAGGATTGCTTATACTGAATTTTGGAGATTATATACAAGAAAAGTTTCTGGATTCTGCTGTCACAGTGCTATCAGAATGGCTACCTGCTGGTTAAGGAAGAGTGAAAGCTGGCATCTCATCAGAAGGGCCTTTATTCACTGCAAGTAATGAAAAACAAGCATGCGACTTCACCATAACCTTCCAGCTGACAAATGTGACTTGTGCTTCATTCATGCATTTAGATGGGAAGGTGTTCTGAAAGGACAGTGTCCTTCCCACCCTGGTTTTCAGGGATCTTCTCTCTCAGAGAACTTTGTCAAAGGAAAAGCTACAGAAAGACTGAAGGAGCACCAAATAAAAAGCTGAGATATTAAAAAAAATACAGTTCTGTAAATACAACTGTTTCTTCTACAGTGATGACATGTCTGTTGTCACTGTCTCCCAAGAAAATAAAGAATTGAATGGGTCAAATTCTGCCCTCCTATGTTCATATGGCTCCCCTTGAGCTCAGTAAGAGACGTGTTGTCACACAGATGTTTTATCTGAGGCTAATAACTCAGTGAACGATTCCCTGTTTCTCACACCAGGTGATATGGAAAGCCCTCTGAAGTGGGTATTGGGCATGGGCAAAACAGGTGAGTGTGCACATTGTACCACTCTGACTGCTGATGGAGAAAAACATCTTGCTGCTTTATGTAAAAGTGTGTTAAGGTACTTTGTGAAATACTATTAATAAAATATTAAGCCTTTTACCAGTGTATTCAGTACAGTGATGGAAGTTAAATGTTAACGTTCCCAAGGGGGCATGCCTCCAGCCTGATATAAATCTAATACAGCCTCACTGACTTCATCTGTGTGCTGACTTTTGGCAGTACCCAAGGGCCTGCTGCTTTCAGCTTATTTTCTCCCACATTTCTAGTTAGAGTTGAGATTTAAAAAAATAAATAAATGGAGATAGCCGCTTCACCAAGAGTATCTTGGCAGCTCATAGAGAGGGTAGAAGAGAATACGGAGTAGACACAGATGCAGAGGGTGTGAACAGCCAGTCTTTTGGAAATAGGTATAATAATTAACTCCAAGAGTCAGGTAGGTTTCCCTGTAATGCCGTGGTGCCTGCCGCGATGTATGGTCAACACCAGCTGACTCACATGCCTGCACATATGTCCTGTAGGTGAGACAGGTGACACTTTCACATGGTGAGACCTTGAACAGACCAAACCAGGGTAAGAATTTCCACCCTTTCCCACTCCTAAGCTGCCTGTCGCTTCTCCCTTTCTCTGCCACAGCTTACAGACCTCTCTGCTGGCGCACAGGTATGGGTTCACCTCACTGATCAGGTTCAGAGTGGGGACAGGCTCAGCCAGGAAGCTGTAAACCACAAGGAGGGTGTGAGAGCAAAGGGAAGAAATAGACTTTGTCTGTGTGGGAGAAATCGAAGCACAGACATTTTCTACAACTCTATCTCTGGTACTCCACTGCAGATTAGTCTATGGAAGCAGCCTAAATAAATAATGCATGCTTGATTTAAGTGTTGTTTTTTTATTTGAAGTAACATTCTATTTATTTCTGGGTTTGAAGATATTTAAATCATGTTTGTGCCAGTCAGTGTTAAGTGTTATGTGTACTGGAAGGCAACAAAATGCTTTGGCAGTTAAACAGAGAGGATGAGTTTTGAAGAAGATCAAATCATTCTGACATTAGTTTCACTAACAGGGAACTTTTAGTTTTGTTGAAGTTTTGCAGAAGGTCAAAGCTTAGCCCTTGTCAGGTATAACTGCTCCCATAACTTCAGAAACAAGTTTCTCTTCTCTCCAGGTTACCCATGTTGTTCAATTCAACACATGCTTCATTTCTAGTCAAACTGAATAGAAGATGAAAAAAAGAAGAATGTTTATTTTCATCTAGTAGTGCAGTGTTTTAATTTGAGATACAAGGAGATCTGAATTAGTTGCCTTAAAATCTTGGTTAGGATGGTCTGATATAAATTGTTCAGTTAGCTAAGTGCAAATAATATTTCATTTCTTCAACAAGAGGCTTGTGTTCAGATTTAGAATATGTTTTAATAAAGCTTTTTTTCTATGTACAACATATTTGAGGCATTTTTATTTAAACAACTGTAAATGCTGGCTTTGTTTACTTAAAATTGAATTGAATTTCCCTTTAAATACAGCTTGATGCAAATCACAAGTAAAATATGAAGTGTGCCCAGAAAATTGTTTATACAAGCTTTGCGTTTAGTACATGATATTATAGCACACAGCAAAAGGGAGTCCCTGCCGATGTATCCAGACCCTTAAAGTTAGCAGCCTGGAGTCAGGTTTGGTCTGACCTATGCAAACAGTGAAGACGGAGCAGTGTAAAGAAAGACTTTTCTTCCTTTGCCCCACATCTGCTGAACAAAAACCGCACACAGATCTGGACTTCATATATGCCAGAGGGCGATTGCTACCTGGTCCCTGCTGAAGTGCTCTGTCTTCAGTTATGTTGCAGCAGGGATGCCTTCTTTTGGTGTGGATACAAGTACAACAAAGAAATAATCATAATGAGATTATTTCATGACTTTTGGTTTTACTAACCTCTGGAAATTCCAGAAGAGTCCTCGTCTCTGAACCGTGGTGTCGTTTCATTCACAGTGTGTTAGGGCACTTTACAAATTACATTTCCATGGCAACAATGTTCATGGTTATCCTAAACTTAAATACTGTCACCAAACATAAAATACGCAAAGCTGAAATATTGAATACTCAGGGTTCCTTTTTTATAGTCCTTAACTTTAACATTTATTTGAAAAGCCATGTTCGGTCTCCCAAGTATTGATCTAAAAGTGATGTCAGCACTAAATCACGAGTGGCGTGTGAGCTCTTATGTCTTAATATTTTCAGCATGTGGTAAAGTGTCGTGTCTCCACTTCAGGTGTGCTTCTCATGTCTCTAGAAGGGCTTCAGGTGTGCAGGAAAGATGAGGCCAACAACATGATAGTGTTTGTACTTTAAATGCTGGTGCGTTGCTCCATGCTGAGTCCAGGTGTACAAGTAAATTGGTGATAGTGGAGAGGCTGGCTATGGTCCTCACCGTCACCCTGTTGCTTCCGGGGGCAAAAGGGAAAAACAAATGAGCTTTTTTTAGTCCTTGTTTTGAAGGGAGGAAAGGCAGGTGTTGGGACTGGAGAGGAGCCATGTCATGCCTCAGTAAGTCTGCACATCCAGAGGACGGGCAATGCCTGTGTACCTCGCACCCACCCAGCGCTCGGATACGGCTGTCTGTATCAGCGCTATCTCCAGGACTCCGCCCACGTGTAGGCCTCAGAAAGCGGGTGTTTGTCTCTCTGATGTGTAAGGACTCAGTGGTGACATCTGAAAAATAATAAGAATAGCACTCTGGAGGCTTCACAGTATATTGGAGTGTGAAGTGCCAATTCATTTTTTGTTACTGTAGCTGTGTTAAACTCATGCCTTTCAGCAAAGAGCTGACAAGAACAATCCATCAGTTTGTGTCCGTCCCCCCCCCGCCCCGTATGTTATAACGAGTTTGGCTTGTTTTTGTTTGCTTTGTTCAAAGTTGCTTTGTTTTGTTTTTCAAGTACTTATTTTTTAAACTTGTAAAACAGGCAAAAAAGCAGCCCCCTTCCTGTAAGTGAGGCACCACAGTACTGAGCAGGGAAGCAGCATATGAACTAAAGGCATCGCTCAAGAGCCTCCGTGAGGAGGACACGTTTTCTTCTAGACAAGAAACAAAATGAAAGGTGCAAACTTACCATAGTACCCAGTTATTGAAGAAAACGGAGGCAGAGGGAGCCTGGGAGGTCCAAAGTCAAGCCCAACCAGGTGTGTGCTGTCCCCATGAACACATCCCATGCCTGTTGTTTAGAGCTTCCGTGGCTGGAGGCTGGAACCAGCCTGCCCAGCCAGGCTGTACCCATCGCTCACTGTCCTTACCATCAGGTTTTGTTGGGTATTTTCTTGATACCCGACTGAACTCTTCTAATACAATTTAAAGCCATTACTCTTTGTTCTGCCCATACAGGCGATGGATTTATTAGTTTTATACTTGTCTTATTACAAAGTTTAAAGAATTACCTAGCGTTCTTATGCCCTCCATAATCTTCTCCAAACAGCCTTTTCTAGTTCACATACTTTAGACTGTTCTTGTTATTCCCCTGTTTCTAATCACTTTACAAATTTTTAAGTTCAAGTAAAAACAGGGTTTTCCAACCAGCTCAGCGTGGAACATTACAGGTTCAGCATCCGTGTTGCTTCCTATTGAACTATGTCCTGTTTTCCTCAAACTATTTCCCCAGTTTGTTCAGTTTTCTTTGAATTTGATGCCATCTGAAAGTTTAATTTAGGTTTATTTCTTTTCTGCCAGTAAAAATACTGAGTAATACTGGGTCCAGGACAGATTCTTGTGGATCCCTACCTCATGTTTTGGCAGCAAAACACTGATAAGCACCATTGAAAGGCGCAGTGTGTACTGCCCATGCACTCAGTCTTCTGTTGGAGAACCAGCACATTAGCACATTGTTGGCCTAAAACTATTTCAATTCCTGAGCTTTGCACAGGTAGGCATCTTGCTGTATTGCAGTGCCTGCTATGTGATTGTACCAGCTCAAATTGATGCTACTTTAGGGTCCTGGAACATAGGATTTTATAAAGGAAAGTAGATCAGAAGGAAATAGTATTATTTTGCAAAGTTCTTTGAACAAAAATTCTGTGTTAGGACTCAAAGATTTTTTCATGACTGCTACAATAGATGAGAACATGCATGAGCTAAGACTAGAATTAATGTAGTTATAATTAAGCTGCTCTCAAAGTCATTAGATATTTTAAGCTGTTGAGCCATTTTTCCAGCCCATTAACTTTATTTAGACATAATTACATTTTTTAACATGTTAGTCCAGATAACGCCTTGATCGTGGTTTTACATATGCTACAGTGCAGTACACATACTGCACAATGATGTATCTTTGTTTTGGGTTTCTTGTATGGCCCCAGCTATCTGATGATGAGTTGTTGTGATTTTTTTTGGGGGGGGGGGGGGGGCAGGGAGATGCTTTGAGGTGGTGGTGGATTTTTGTTTGCTATTTGCATTTTTTCTCTGGAGTTTTTACATTCTTTGTCAAGGCTGTGATTGCTTCTCAGATTGTTGCTCCTTTTCCTTTTGTGACTACTGTAATTACACCCCAGCTCTTGTTTCATAGTTGGCATCCCGTTTGCCAAAGATGATGGTATTACATGGCACCATTCCAGAATTAAGAGAATCCCTATTTTACTGCATTTGTGGAATTGTTGTGGGATTTAAAGCTTCATTTACTATTTGGCTTCTGGTGGCCTGAAAATTGTTAAATGGGAAGTAAGAAATTGGCCAAGTATTTCACCCTGCACAGAGGTAACCCTCAAACTTTCAACCAGGAGCACCCTTGTTTGATGGATGGAGATTGATTTGTGACTTTGAAATACATGCATCACATTTTAAGGAAAAGCAACACATTTTGCCTGTTAGGAGGATGCTAGGAAATCTCTGCCTGTGGGCAGGAGTCTCTAAGGAAGGCTGAGGTGCTATATTTGGAGAGTTTCAGGGAGATAAAGATTCAGGGACAGTTTTGTTAATTCCCTTTTGCTTCGTGAATGCTTTTGATTAGGATAGAGAGGAGCGTTCCCAGTCATTACTGATACTATGCTCTGTTACATAGGCATCTCCACATTAGTCAACAAGGCATCTCAAATCAAGCAGAGAGTCTGCATTAGACCCAGTGATGTGCTTCTGAGTTTAAAATAGAGCAGCTTATCCCCGCAGCGCAGTCCAGAGAACATCCAGGCCGTCTGGTCCCTCATGCCAGCGGTGGGGGTAGTTCAGTACAGGCTGTTGGGATCCCCACGGGCTGGTCCTCAGAGCTGGAAGCTGCTAGACAAAGTAAGGACAGGGATGTTTAAAGACTGTTTCTCTTTCCAGTCCTTAGGCGTCTTAGCCAGGGCTTCAGAAAACATCTGTTACTGATGCCCTGGATTCTCTTTTGAATTAGTTCTAAAGAACTTAAGATAGGGTTTGTGCAAGTGATAAGGAACAAAAATATTTTCATCCCTAGCATGTAACAGCTTTTGGCCTAGAGATGAGAAAACTGGGTTCAGCTCCTTCTTCAGCTTCAAGGGCTTTAAATCCCCCCACACCATATAAGGCTGACAGTGGAAAAATACAAAAACAGATGTGGGAACAAAGACCAAGAAGGTCCTAACCACAGGCCATGCTGTTGATTGATCCAATGAATCTTGGGTTATATTTGGCCGCTCCTTACCGGAGGACATGGATGTCCTAGTCCATCTAACCATGTCTACAACATGGGACAATCCTGCAATTAGTGGATCGTGTGGACTTGGATCCCCAGGAACTGAGGGAGGAATTTTCTCCCAGTTTTTCTTATCTTCCAGGCTACTATTAAGTGAATATCACCTCCCTCTAGTCTCACCTAAATGCTGTGTGAATCTGACAGTTTCAGCTGGTATTGTTTAGGTGTGATCTGAAAATGTCCACCAAAATGAGCTCTGAGAGGCAAGGTGTTCCACCGCAGAGGTTTTGGGCTCTAATCAGGCTTAGGTGTTCTTAGTCCAAGCCACCTTTTGGTCACAGGCAACCTCATAATGTGGATTAAAGTCAAGCAGAGAAGCACCTCATGAATTCAGGCACTTCTCACATTACACAGGGATAAGAGAAGGCTTTGGGAGGTTAGGAGTGGAACTGATGCACTCCCATTCCTCTTAGCACTTCAGTGGATTTTGCTATTTATGACTAAAGTGAAACAAATCATCTCAATTATAAGGGTTGTATGAAGAGATGAAACTCACTGTTGAAAAGTGGGTAAGCTACAGTATTTAATTAATGGGTTTAATTACTGCATCTAATCATTCTGTTTAATTAATTACTGTATCTAATTAAGATAACATTAGCTATGAATAAGCTAAGTTGGTCTGGATGGAAAACCATCACTCCACTACCAGTCTCCCAGGGAGAATCTGCCATTACACATTGAACTGATTCTTTGGATATTGCACTCTTCCTCCCATGTGAAGCAAGGAGGTATGCTTGGAGGGTGAGCTGGAGCTTTAGCTGCAGTCATATAAGGCTTGTGCTGCTTTACGCCTTTGTCCCTCTCTCTTGTTTGTGGATTATAACTTCACTTGGCTATGACAATTTCACTGCTGGACTTCAAATGTAGCCACATAACTCTCCCAGGAGTAAGGAGTCTGGATTAAGTACCTGAGAGCAAGGTATTGTACACATGAAAGGTACTGTACAAACTTCAGTCACTTCTGTGATGCATAGTGTTTTGCATTTCTTTCTGATCTTTCTAATTTCCTGTATTGTGCTGCTGTGCCTGTAAAATACAAGTAATATTTTCTGAAGGGTCTTTTTCTTTTTCATATCAGCATTGGAAATAATATGTGTTTGTGTTGCGGAACACCAAAATGATATTTGTATAGACTGCAACAGAGGGTTTGTGTTGTATGACCAGGGTTGGACATGGGAATATATAGGGAGTATCCAAGGATATAGTTTGCTGGGATGGAGCCGGAAGACTGTGTAATGTGGAAAGGGACAACCCTGGCCTACGTTTATCCATAATGACTGTTAGGAGTGGTCCCTGGAGTGAATCAAATCCAGAAGAATCCTGGATCTTCATCTCAGAGGACACTAGTGGTTTTGCTTCAAAGGGAAGGTTTGAAGTAAACACACGCCGTATGGACAAACAGGGGTCCAGGCGGTGGGAGCTAACCAGAGAGCTTAGTTAACTGCCAGTAGATGTATCCTGAGATTGCCTGAGGCTACTGCTAGTGGTGGTGATTTGTTACTAGCGGTGGTGATTTGTTACTAGCTGCTGGTTCTGTTCCCCATTTCCACAGTCTTGGCTCCCCCAGCAGCCACCCTCTGCTCCGAACAGTCCAGCTCTGTGACAGTAAAGATAGCAGCTCATTGTGAACATGAGCATTTGGATGCTCTGTTTAGGGAACTTTGAATTCTCAGGACTTGTTTCTTTTGTTTGTCTCCCAGAGCATTTCTTTTGAGGGGGGGCTGGATCCATCCTAATAATTCATGTTTTTTCTTGAGAATATGTAGTTTGTTCTCAGGGATGGCTGTTGTAAGTGTTTGCACTATAAGAAGAACCTACCCAAGTGAAGTACCTACCGTGGGCATAATCTGAACTACCCGTATAGCACCTCTGCTAGGTAAAATATACAAATATATATGCAATTTTAATAACTCCATCATCTACGGAAGTACACCGCATTTACAGGCACAACGGTCATCTCCCCTTTTGAATCCCCAGGAAGACCATGAGAGTTATGATAGTCATCTGTATATGAAGCTTGGGCAGAAACATACATCTCTGTGGTTTTTGTAATGAATGAATAAGCTGTATTTGGACTCATTTTTCTGTAAGACTGAATTATGCACCCTTCAGCTAATAGGCTTCAGAAGGCAAAGGTATTATTTTCTCCTTTTGTTCCTGAAAACCAAAGTTTATGTCCAGCGGCAAGAGGTCATTGGTTTTCAGAGGAAATGATGTTTCTTCTGGTATTTCACAAAGGCTTAAAAGACTGCTGTATTTTCCCAGAGGTTTCTCAGGTGAACAACAGCTGACTGAAGGAAGTGGGCAGCTGTTATTTGGTGAAATTCTTTAGTGTTTCTGCAGTAGATTCTCTTACTCAGTTATTTGTTGTAAAGTCTAGGATCCAGCTGAGAAATAGTTCCCAGGGTAATCACAAGCTTTGAATAGAACAGGTATAAAGAATGCTGAAAAGACTATGGTCCATTACTCTTGACTTGTCTTTGAACAGAGCAAAAAAGAAAAAAAAAATTTGCAATGATTTAGTCTAATAACTGAAACGAGTAAAATTGGTCTGTCACTTATTTCTATAATGACTTGCAGTTTTCACTTGCAGTCCTGCAAGTATAAAGTCACCGTTTCAGTTCATAATATTGTTTGTAGTGTTTTAGTTCTTTTTTAAATATCTAAAGGATTTCTTATATTTAATTCTTAGGGAAATAAATGAACAGTTCCAGTGGTATTATACCTCTCAGCTTTTCTGGGCTGATTTGCATCCCAAACAAATGCAAAACTTCTTCCTGAAGGCAATTTGCAGGAACACCATGCACAAAATGTTCATTAAGCGTCACAGTAGTGACAGGAACCAAATTAGAACAAGAACATTGCCATTACTATGCATGTCCAAACTTGACGGGCAATGAGAATAAACACAAACACAAAAACAATTTCAGTGAGTGTCTTTACTTGCGGAGAAATAGCTAAAACACAGAAATCACATTTCATTCCCCTTTATTTACAGCTGGGAGAGAACAGTCACTGTCTCTCAGCCTTTACAGTCAACTGTACTTTTAGGTGAACCACTACCAGTATCAATTATAACATAAGGTCAGACATATAGCTGAGGCTATTTCCCTTTTAAGCGGACAGGAAGGATAAGAAATGGCTTCAGCGGCACAATCATTCGCTGGCTGTTGGAGGTGAGGGAGGTGGAGAGCAGGCAAAGAACATAACCATCCAGTTGGTACCAGCACAGAGATATCAAATATTTACAGCTGTATATAGAATCATAGAATCATTAAGGTTGGAAAAGACCTCTAAGATCATCAAGTCCAACCGTCAACCCAACACCACCATGCCTCCTAAACCAGGTCCTGAAGTGCCATGTCTACATACATGGGGCTTGCATCTTGCATTCCTGTGCTGCTTCTTAAATTAACTTTGAATTTCCAGCTGAAGGCTTAGTTCTCCACCACTGCCATGCAGAGGCATAGATATCTAAGGATCTGGTCAATCAGCTTTCAGGAGGGTGAGGCAGAAATTATGTATGGATTCCTTGAAAATTTCCTTTTATGTTATTTGTATGCTTTTGCCCCTAGGCACTTGCCTCAAGTCTTCCTCACTGGGGAAAGCTGCAGTGCCTCCAGGATTTTGGTTGCTCAGTCATCCAGGAGATTTGCTCACAGCACGACAGAGTCCTCTATACCCATGGGTTTTCTTTCTCTGAAAACCTGAGTGCAAGTGGGGCTGGTGAGTGCCCAGATCTTGGCCTAGTATGAAGATGTCACACAGTGGGAGCACAAATGTAGATCTGGAAACGTGAAAACATCCTAAAGTCAAGCGTATACATAACTTCATGGGCGTGAGGAACTCAGCTGTTACCCCATGGAGTTGCTTACAGACAAGACACCAGAAAGCCTCCAGGTGTGGGGGGTTAGTCTCTTCTCCCACAGGACTTATGAGAGAACCATTGCTCCTTACTGTTAGAAGACACAGGCCACCTCAACACTGCCCTGCTCCTTGCCCTGCTGTTCACCTGCCTTCCCACTGGTGGAGTCCAACTCCTTTTAGACAGGCAGCAACTGCGGGAAATCATCACTAGCCTGGTTTCAGAGTCCCCCACCAGCATCTTTATGTGATCTGTCTCATAGATGAACAGCTATATATTTTTCATTTGAAAGACAGAATAAATGTGTACAGTTATAATTTCTCTTATGTGCTATTATTAAATAAGACTGATAGGTTTTTGTTGTTTGGATTTCTCACCCTCCCCCAGATTCAGCCACTTGGACTCAACTAAGAATTACAGTTTAATTTATTTTAAGTAGAGATGTTCTGTTTTCAATTATTTTCTGTTACCTCCCAAAGGACCGTTCTATCTAGGCATTTATTTTTCAGCTGGAGATTACTGTTACCATCTTTGGATCATTTATTAGCTGATGACGGTTCTTGCTGACTTGGTGGAGAGATTGCCAAGGAAAACTAATATATTAGCCTTCCTACGATATTAAGGACTTCAAGTTGTTTTTAACAGAAGTAAGGGAAAGAGGTTTTTTCCCCTTCACATTTTAGCAGAGATCGAAACTGAATTATATGTTTCCTTCTGAAATTGAAAGCAACATCTCTTAAAGAAACTTTAAGTGCAAAAAACCTGCTCTACTGTGTTTCCTATTCTTGCTCTAAAAACCAGCACACTAAATCCAGTCTTCATTTCCGTATCAGTCACCTAAGGAATGTTATCTGAATATATCTGACTGACATTTTGTCTGTCACATTTCATTGTTGGAGATACCACTTAGACTTTGTAAAGCCAGTCTAAAAACTCAGGGATCATTTAATTGTTGTGTCAGCCTGGTAAATATATGTTGCTTATTTGTTAAAGTATGTAGTGAGGGAAGTGTAATAAAGCACTTGAGCCACTTTGAGATGAAAATAAATCGAGAAGATAATTCCCGTCATTTTGGCAAGTCTACATTTTTTTTTTGCTGGACCTTAAGTACTTTGTGATTCCAGCAGAGTAATATTGTTGCTTCCAGGAACAGTAGCCATTAGTCTGTTTATCAGCATGGCATATATGTGTGTTGGGGTATCCCCTTGTGTTTTGGCAGCCCTGTATGTGTTGTTCTTAAATGACATTTCAGCTGACAGCTTTGGAGCAAGCTGCGCCTCACAGATGCAAAGCAAGAGACCCTTCATTTTGCATTCAGTTCCACCCTCTTCCATTTTTCCCATTTCCCTTTCTGTATGAGCATGTGAATGCCTGTGTTGTATTCAAAAAAAAGAAAAGAACCCAACCAAACAACAAACTACCAAGAAAGAGACCACTGTTTTTTTAAGAGAGACCATTTTTTTTCATGCTTTTTGACCATACTTTCTCTGTATTTCTTCTAATAACTTTTATGTCATTAGAACTATGGGGTCTGTTTGATGGAGTCTTATGTTCTGTCCATTTCATTGCCAGAATTTCAGTGTCAGGAAGACTCTCACCACTGCCTAGCACAGATTTTGCAATACAGCCCTAACAGCCTGACTGGTCTTGAATTCAAAGTCACAAGAGGAGCTGCCTAACAGACAGTGAGTGTTGTAAATGGACTGTCACAGGAATTCCTCATTTTCTCCATCCCCCAGTGCGGTGCAAGCATAAATAATAACCATAAAGCTTCCTCTGTAGGGCTTTCTTTGGTTAGAGGTCCTTGGCAATCATACAATCTGACATTCACAGAGTGCAGGAGTAGAATTTGTGGATTAGACTGATTTTTTAATATTAAAGTCATTTGTGAATACAAATATAAAAGCATATGTACTTACATATGTCTACTTTGGGGTTACCATCTGCCCATGGCATATACATGCTAGCTGGCATTTTGGGAAAAGCTGAATAATCTTTTTTTTTGAATTAAAATAACATCTATCATTATGTACATACCCCAGCTCAACAGGCATCCGCTGGCCGATTCTGAAGATAGTGAATGCATGTAGTCTCTATCTCCTTCATAATACATTAATCTTTTAGGTGTAATTTAATGACAGACAATTGCTTGATTGCTGTTTCTCTCTATAGAATCCCTCGAGGATGTTAATCTGCAGTGTGATAATGAGCAAATAATTTTTAATGTCTGGTATTAGTGTTCCACAGGGTAATACCACAAGAGGTGATTTCCAAGTAAGATATTCCTGCTGAATAACCAAAGTAGCCAGAATAGTAGAATTCACTAAATAGCTACATTAAACAGTTTTGGTTTTTGTTTTTTTTTTTTTTTTTTTTTTTTTCCCTGAGCTAGAACTACAAACTGTTGCTTTCAAAGAGCAAATACTGTTAGTATGTGTACTTGTGATACAGAATAGCTGTGAATTACTGCACTGGAAGCAGAGAACACTTACTACTAGATTAGATAAAGCATTAGAAAGCAGTGATTCACTACCAGCATAGACTAGACCATATAATGGTACTGCTCAATCTTCCACCACAAAGAATCACAGGGAACCAGGAGAGCTACAGGATCTTACGACATCAAATAAGGATATCTTCTGTAAGTCACTCTTCCAGCATGAGTAACTCACTGCCAAAACTGACTGATTGCCAGGTTTATGCCAGGTTTCTTTCAGCTGGAATAGAAAAATGTGTATCTAAAACCCTAAAGTAGCTTCTACTCAGAGAAATCGTATTGCTGTCTCTGAAGTCCTGTGATGAATTAAGGAAAATAATAATTAAAAAGCAAGTGTTTTAAATAGCAACCTATCACTCCCCGTAACAAATGTACAGTACTTGGGTTGCTAGTTATATTTTAGCAACTGCCCATGCTGTTTAAGCACAGCCTGTTCTGACAGCTATGATAAAAAATTGTTCCAATGAGCCATGGAGCTAATAAAAGCCCATTTTAAACACACTTTGTCCTTTGTCCCCAGCACCTACAGCAACTTCAGCTTGTGCCCCAAATCCTAGGGCACACTCACCATGGGAGACACAGTCTCACTTTGTCTGGGTGCACAGGGCTTAGCCAGCCACGGACCTGTAGTTGCTACTGGCTCATGAAACCCATAAAAATTTCATATGTTTGAGCTTCCTTCTTGCTTTTTTACATTTGATTGAAACTGGCCTGTAGGTCCATAAATCAGTGGGGAAGGAGATCATGGAATAGCTGATTTCCTTGGAAGTCAGACTAACATTAGCCCCATAAAGTTCTCACGTATTTTATGTCTCAGTAAAGCCATATTCCTCCTCCATAGTT
Source organism: Fregata magnificens (assembly GCA_013389945.1). Taxonomy (NCBI): domain Eukaryota; kingdom Metazoa; phylum Chordata; class Aves; order Suliformes; family Fregatidae; genus Fregata; species Fregata magnificens. The sequence continues at coordinate 174,410 of WAAD01041409.1, read as the reverse complement.
TTAAAGTAAAAAGACAGAGTTCTCAAATATGTTTTCTCCTGCATTTGTATGTCTTTACAATACAGAGTCAACTCTGTTCTGCTTAATCTGATTCCAGCTTAATGAAAGATCTGACCTTATATAGGTTGTTTATCCAGAAATTCAGAGACTTCATCAAGGTGCTCAAGTATGTACTTCTATTAAGCAGCTGAGTAGCCCTGCTGACTCCAGTTGTACATACTTAAGGACTTTGCTGAGGATGTTTATGAATATGTGGATAAAGATCTGGTGCTTTCCCAAAGTGAATGAAGGTATGAGCTGAGAAATAAAAAATAATACAAATAAAGGCGGGGGGGGCGGGGGGGGGAAAAGCTGGGTGTACTGAAAAGAGGAATTTTGCAGTGAGGGTAGCTGGGAATAATTAGCTGCTTGTTAGCTCATTAGCTGAGCTCAGATGGACTCTGAGGGCTTTGGCAAAAATGTGGTGGCAAGTTAAAATCAGATGGCTGAAATTGCTAGTGCCCCTCATCAACCCCCCTGCACCTTTGATGCCCTGAGTTAAGGCAATGTGATCCACCTATGAATCAGCTCCAGCACCAATTAACTTTTCATCCAAGAATATTAAGATGAATCTAAATCAAGGACAGAAGCAGTGATAAGAACATCAGAATGATTCAAAACTGGGAGTGAGCTTTATTTTCTACTTTATGACAGATGATTGCCACTCAGTCTAGGATAGATTGTACTTTGACTGCTAAACACATAATCCTTTTGATTAAGTGCCTTCCAAACCTCACTGTCTTCAGTGGGGCTTCATTTTTGAAACTAACGGCAACATTAATCTCAGAGGGATGATTCGCAGAGCAAGATACTACTCAGCATGAACAAGGTTGTGCATTAAGGGAAAGCTGGTCCTACAGGGGGGTTAGGCTTAGCTCCCTCTGTGATTAATCATCTGCCTTCCAGCTGCTGCTCTGATTTTTTTTTAGTACACTCCAAATGCAAACAAAGGCACAAATATACCTGGAGCCAAAACTAGCTCGCAGCTTTCAGAGTTGTTTTTCAAAAACAAAACCAGACACAATTCTTAAACGGATATATCCCTACTGTTATTTGCCTCAGTATTGCTCAGTTCTGCCCTGTTAGTTAGATAACCAACTCACAGGCCAAATTAATTCCTTTTTCACATAGGTAGTAGGCTGTTTCAGTTACTTCAGTGGACCTTGTCGGTGCAGCACTTGTACATCTGCAATTAGAAAAAAAAGAGACTTAGGTAAATGAAACATAAAATACTACTCCATTGCAAGTTCCCACTCCCATTTTCTCTTGCAGTCACAAGACATAATAGCAGAAAACCTTATGGATATTTTTAGGTAAAAGATTCTAGAAGTGTGTACTGGAAATCATTCTGGGACTAAACTGAAGTATGGAGGGAAAGCCAGACATAGCCAGAAACATGGCCATTGCTTGAGGCTAAGAAGTAGGAAGCAAAGAAAAACATATTGTGAGGTCTCACAACAGGAGAGGTTAGCAATGAGGTCTCAGAGGGAGATCTACTGTTCAACATATTCATAAATGACCTGGAAAGGGAGATGAATAATGAGGTTAGAGAATTTGTGGATGCTACCAAATTATTCAGGTTTATTAAAAAAAAAGATTACAAAGAGTTGTAGAAAGATGTCATGAGGCTGTTGGATGGATAATGTACAACATATTAAATTATCAGTGACCCAAAGAAAAGGAATGATTACTCTGTGTTTCTTCTCATGTAAGAACTCAGGAGCATCAAGCGAAGCAATTGGGAGGCAGGTTTTCAACAAACAGATAAATTTACTTTCCTCTATATGCCATGCAATTTGATTTTTAAACTCTCTGTCACAGGTGTTCTGGAGACTAAAAATATAAATGGTTCAAAAAGCACTTAGCCATGCGGCTAGACATTGAGAAAAACTCATCAAGAGTTATTAAACATCAAAATAAGGATATAAAAATAGCTAGCTCTAGGGAATTGCTCCCATAGCTAAAGACACTCCCCCAAAATCCAGAAGAGTTGAAGTCTAAAAGAGAGAAGAAACCATTTGTTAGGAAGAAGAAAGGAGCTTGCTATTCTTTTTCAGAAATTATGCTTCTTTCTCTATGGTATCTCTTGCCAGTTCCAGGTCCAAATTGAACCTCCATTACTGATAAAGCCCCAGTGTTTTACATTTCCTTTCCTCATGGTTGTTCCACTGATCTTCTAAACAGGGAGATGTTAGTCTGCCATTGGGGCCTGGCAGAGTATGCCTTATGACCTCTTGTGGGCCAGATTTCTTGGCATCCTCACAACTGAAATAGCCACAGCAAATGTCATTAGATGGTGAGAGGAGAATCTTGTTACCATTAGCCTCAATGTGATGATAGTCCAACTGACAGCCAAGCCAGAGGAGACACAGCAAAGAGGTGTCTTATGCCTGCATGCGGAGAACCATTAGCCCTGTCTCTGCACTGATCCCTGCATGAACACCTTTTAAATACAGAATTTGCCACGCTGAATGAAGCTGTCCAAACTCCACGTTTGGGGAGTATAGTTAATTAATGTTCATGTGTTTCAAGTACAAAAGCCTTTTTTTAATCTGCGAAACACTAAAACTTCCTGATAAATTTTCCAGCCCAGGCTTCAGGTATTTTGTATCAGAGGTGCCAACAAGTATGAAATGAGCCTGCCCTTCATTATGCTCTGCAAAGCAAGCACTGTTCAAGTCAGCATTCATAGCAACTTCCTTAACATAATTTAGCCAGACGAGGGGCTCTTAGTTGTGCAAGGATGTGTGTTATGCCTACCTTTCTAGACAAGATGGTAATCCCTTTTGTAGGGAGCACCACACACCGTTAAATACTCTAGCAAACAGTTTTGGAAGAAGTCACTGTCACAGGCTTTCTAAGTCTAGATAAACTTCTCTGCTCGCAAAGTTGCTTCTCCCAGTTGTGATAAGACAGTGACTCTCAGACCCAGTAGCATCCCTAGTACTGTGGTGGCCAAGTTCTCTACCTTTCACACTTGCGACAGTTGTTGGGGAACACTGATTTGATACTCCTCTCTCTCATCTGCTGGGTAGGCTTCTCCCAAGTCTGCCAGCAAGAAGCAGGGCAGCATCCTTAGTCACTACCTCACTTGTCAAAGTGATCTGGAGAATAGGAGAGCCCTGAAATCAAGTCCCTTTTCTCTTTAGGAGTTCCCTAGACCCTGCCTACGGGGAGCGGGAAGTTGAGTAAACTATTCCAGGGACTTTCAGTATCTTGACTGGCATTCTTCCATTTCCCCCCTCTTAGTCTGACATTATTGTGACTAAGGAAAGAAAAATATAATACCGTAGATGTAAACTTCCATTTCCAAAAGTTCCTTTAGGAAAGTTAAAGAATCGAGCCAATTCCTGCATTCAGTCAGGCTTCTTGACTTGGTGAATATGAAGTTGATCCAGAGAACAAAGAATAAATTAATCAGCCTACCACAGGAGGATGTTAACTTGGATCTGTCTGTTCAGTGAGGCAGATGAACCCATGTTTCCCACATCTTTATGGAATAATAGCCTCGCAGTAGCCGGTGAGCAGAAGCTTCCTTCCAGAAATCTTTTGTAAAAAGGATTGTTTATCTCAGTTTTTAAGGAAAAATAGTGTGGGGACTCTTAGTCCTTCAGAGACCACCAAGTGAAAGGAGGTGTTTTTTCTTATACAAGAGAAAACTGCCTAAATCCAGAAGGGCAGGGCTGAAAATGCAAATCTTATCTGCAGGATTTCTCATTGTGACTCCCCACTCACTAGTACCTGATTTTCCTATCATCCTGTTGCAGGATCCCTAGCTGGAGCCCTACAGGTCATCTTGGACTGTGGTTCCTATTGCGTTGGCAAAAAATTTCTTTATGAACTCAGGCCTGTTTGTTCTCTCAACCAAAAGACTTTGACACATTGAGGATAAATGTCTTCTCCTACCCAATGTACCGTTCTAGATGGACCAAAATGAAATGTAGCTCTTAGAGACCTATGGCACAGAATTATTACAAAATCCAGGAGCCTTTGAAACTCACCAGATCATTGTTATTTTCAATTCTTCCATATTAATTTACTTGTGAGGTCATAGTGTCAGAAAGATTAAATTATAGATTTTATTACTCATGTACAGCAGAAATGTTTGTTTTATATATATATTACTTTCATACAAAACAGAAAAAAACCTGAGACAAAACCCAAACCTGAACAAGAGGTGCTCTTGGAGACTTACCTTTAGCTAAAATACGCAAGTTTAGATATGATTTAAGAGGCTTATTAGCATTCAGTGGAGAAACCAAAGAATTTCCGAAGTATGTCTGTATTTTTTCTTGGATGTACTTCAAAAGACAAAGGATAGCCTATAGAAGAAAAGCTGAAAATGCAAGGTAGAGAGCTGCACTCGCAGTCCTTTGTGAAAGGGCAAATATTTTATGCAATCGGGAAGACAATAATACAGTATGTTCTTTATTGTGATGCTAAGTCTTATCAGAAATCTTCAATTTATTTTTGATAATCACTGAATTAAGTCCATTTTCGGTAATCTGTAGTGAAAGTGTTTAAAAAAACCCAAGTGTGATATAACACTAAAATTGATCACTGAGTTTGGTGTTATAGGAAGAAATCCAGTTAAATAAATTAAGTAAAACAAAGATTGAAGTGTGCAACCAAGAAAATTGACACTGTTTATGTTGCAACGACGTCCCTCAGACTCAGTGTTAGAAGTTCCTGCTGACTTATTGCAGGTGGCTAGAGAGAGGCTGCTCCTCCTTTCCTTCTCAGGAAGCTTTTTTTATTGTGTATATGGTTATCCAGTTTATCATAAGAGTTTTGTAACCTCTGCTGAAGCCTGGAGTTGTTGATTTTGATGGGCTGCTGCTCTTAAGATGCTGCATGCTCTTTGTTTAATCACTGTGGTAAGCAGTTTTATCATTCAGCTGAATTGCTCTCTTAGCTTTAAAAAAATTGATTACAGGCTACGCAGTGACACAACACTCTTTTTTAGACTTCAAAGCTGCACACAAGCCCCCTCAAATATCTGGCTGCTGCTTTAACCTTTTCCTGCAAAAATATGCAATGAACAAATGTATCGTATTCTGGGGCCCAATGCATTTAATGTGGATCCTGAACTGCAAAACTTCCAAAAGCTGCCTGTGAATTCTTAGCCCTTTTTTCACTTAATTCTCATCCTTTGGGTATGTTTGATAAGCTCTGACACTCTACTATTGGTATGGTATGTATACTTCTGCTGGCTTGCATTTCCAGTGCAGGGAGAGATGAGGGAATGGAGAGATGAGGGAATGCAACTTGGAGAGATGAGGGAACGTGGCAGACCCCAAATGCTGTGGGGTCTAGCAACATGATGCCAAGGGATGGACCAGCTCAAACACTGCACGAGTAGAAAGCGTGAGAAGCAACCAAGACAATGATTTCAGAACATCCTTGGGAGTATGGTGACTTGCTGAAAGAGCTTGTAACTACAATGGGAAGATGAAATTCATTCAATCATTTGCTATTAATTATTCACTGAGCTCTCATCTCCACTTAATGGGAAATTGAACTAAACCTAGTGACCTTTGGAACAATTTCATTAATGCCTAACTGCTTTGCAAAACAGTTTCAAACCTGATTTACTGAAGTAATATTCTCTGCTCTTGTTTAAAGAGCGTCTCTGAAGTCTGTTTTTAATAGAGGGTTACGGAGCTCTTAGAGATAAAACCAGAACGTGCAGTATGTGAAGAACTTTCACAGGGCATATCTAGAGCAATTGTGTCACGTAGTTGTGTTTATAGAAAGTTGTCAGTCGATTGCACTGGTTTTCACTAGACTTTCACTTTCGATCTTTCTTGGGAAAGGTTAAAACCTCTCACCCTTAAGTAAGGATATTCCACACAATTCGAAGCTCCTCTTCAAGGGGTATATGCAGAGTCATAGTGGGTGCGTTCCCCTGGTTTGCTTCCCAGATGTTATGTACTAGGTGTGTTTCGAAATAAATGTGCCCCACAAATTCAATCACAGGAGATCACAAATTAATCTGGTACCTAACAAAACAACAAAAAGTAAAGATGTATTCTGTCATTTCCATGGCCAAACTGTAAAGTTAAGTAGACAGTGCAAATTAAGACCGTTTGCAGGAACCAGCAAAATGGCAGATTGGGGGATTATGCCTAGTTTAGGCCTGTCTGCCGTATATTATTCTCGTTTTATGCTGCTCTAAAGTGACTAAAATTAGCAGGGTTAAACTGCTTTCAAAATCAAAGTATCACAAATAAGTGTATGCCTGAGGCTCCAAACTGATTTTCAGGAGTAAAATTTCTGTACTGATACATATTTTTTCTGAAAGTGTACCAATTAAATCTGGTTAACAATGACACTAAAGCTCAGCTAGAGACCTTGCAGGCTAAATAATATCAACATGTTTATGAGACACGAAATACTTAACAAATGAGCCCGCAGTACCACTGGATACTGGTGATAAAAAGGTAAATAGTTCCCAAAGTATTATTAGAGCTTTTGTTTATGTGGCTGCTATTTCGCCACCATGTTTTCCAGTTACCATGGCAACTCTGCCCGACTGCCAGAGCCCTACAAGGCATTTATACTCCGGCAAACACAAAACCCAGTCAGCTGGCTACAGGGACGCTGGCACACGGGGGCACGCTGTTGAATAGCACAGCCTGAATATCCCTCTAGGGGTTAGTAACCAGAGTGGCACCGAACAGTCATCCTTGCCTTGACTGCGATTACATCACCTCTCTTATGAAAAGGGAGTTATCCCTAAGATGTTTTTTTCAGGAAAGAAAGGTTTCACTGCAGAGATAGAGAGGGAAAAATACTTTCTTAATCAAAGTCGTAACTTTCCTGAGCTTTTCCCCATTGCATATTCTTACCATTTTAATACTCAAACAGTGAATGGCTAGGTAAGAAGAAAAAAGATATTAAGAAAAAATAGCAGGAAAAAAATTCTCTCTGGCTACTTATGAAAGAGAGAATTATTCACCTGTAACTCCAGTAATGAGGTTGATTCAAATGCCAAAGATCTGCTAGCAGAAGACCTCTGATAGCCACCCTCCAAATATTCTCCTCTGACTCGATATCTTATGAATTGTGTTGACACTTAGAAACTTTTTGTTCTCCCTGGAAAAGCCTGTATCAGCTTGATTATACTCAAATGCGCATCTGAAAAGAAAGATTTTTCTCTCACCATTGCTGTGAGTGAACTTACTTCTGAGGAGGAGTGAAAAACTGGCATCTATTAAGTGGCTGCTTCTACAGGGACTTTAACAGCTCCAGATGTCTATGTCTTAGGAATGTCACCTTTTCACAGCTGGAGAGGAGTGCTTCTGATGGCATGGAGACTTTGAGAGTGCATTCTTTTTATAAAAGGCGGTGGTGCTTCACATCACTAAAGCATAGAAATGTAAAGCTGGAGAAAATTTCAAGAGGCCATCCAGTACCCTTTGCATTGAAATAGGGTCAAGGACACCTACATCAACCTTAACAGAAGTTCATTTGGTGAGCTGTAAAAAAAACCCTTCAAGAGGAAATTCTAGAGTCTACATAACTTTTACTAAAACTTTACTGCCTTTTTTTTTTTTTCCAAAACTAAACAAATCAAATTCTTCCATCCTTTCCCCATGCTTCTTGAACCTGTTTTCACTCTACTTTTCTGAAGGACTCTCTGCAGCTTGCCTGCATTTCTCAGAAAGGGTGGTACACTGAATAGATAGACATAGGCCTTGAATGGTGTTGATGTCTTTTTCTGCAAAGCTGTTGAACAGCCATTACACAGCTACCCAGTTAACACATTTATTTTTAGCAAGTTGCATCCTGTTGATTTTGGACTCTACTGACCCTACATCCAATTTATCTGTATAATTTGAACTCTGATCCAATCCAGAGTGTTTGCAGCTCTTTTGAAAGTTGATGTCATTTACAGAATTTGAGAGTGGGTTTTATTCCATGATTCAAGTCATTACTGAAAATATTAAATGGAAACAGATTTAGAAAACAGTTGTATGAGATCTTGTTTGAGATTTCTCCCAGTGATACTTACAGGCATGGAGTAGAGTAAATCCTTTTTTTTAGCAATACATTACAACGGGCTGTGCTGGGACAGCTAGTCACAAGATGTCACTGGCAAATCAGGGCATTTCAGGGTCCCAAGGGCATATGTGTGTATGGGTCTTGCTCCCTGAAATTCCTGTTAAAAGTACATTCAAAGTGGGCCATCAGAACAGAGCAAGCTACTTTGCTGCGCACAGAGCACATGTATGTAGCTGGAGCAGAAGGACCCAAGCTCTCCTGCCCGGGTTTCCAAGGTGGCCACCTCTGGAATGCAAACTGGATGCCTGAGCAACGCACCATGCATCTGCTAACACGGCCTACTTTCCTACTTAGGTACTCTGCTACGGTAAGCATTTATGGCTGCATCTACATTAGTGTTCTGGTTCAGATCAGCTGAGCTTTCCCTTTTGAAGTGGATCTCCCAATTGCCTCCCCTTACTGTGCTTTGGTGACACCATGGAGTGATCTCAGAGCTCACAAACCAGATTGCTTTTAGATGAAAACGAACTGGGAGCTGTGCTCCAGCAGAACACCGCAGCAAGACACTGCAACTGCAAAAGGGCACTTAGTCCTTGGGCCGGACTAACATCAGCCTAAAGGAAATATTGTGGAAATGTTCAGACAACACCAAGAGCTGTTTACTGTAATCCTCAGCACTGCTGTAGCTCCTCGACCTGTTTCTTGTAGTCGAGGGGAAGTCCTACTGTATTTCATGGCTTTCTGCAGCAAACTGAATTGTCAGAGGGCAGACTGTTTGTCTGGTACAGAAAAAATAGAGTAGGGCATTCTAGCAGCTTATGAGAAAGTTTTTTTCTGAATTGCCTGTCATAAGAAGGATCAGCTTATACAAGAAAACCCTAAACTGCATTTAGTCAAGTCATCCTCTTGTCACAGAATGGGAGCAAAGAGCAGCTAAAACCCAGAGTGAGTGAAAAGCTCAGAAGTACTTTGGCAGGCTACTGTTGAATCCACTGGATTGAGATTCTTGACCCTGCATAATTTGGGTACTCAGATCACTGAGCTATGGGATTTTTCTTTTTAGCAAGTAGGCTTTTATTTTTCATAAATACAATACTACAGAAGAAATGCCAATGCTTTATGAAGTACTTACACACGCCCACAAAGATGGGATGTCGAAGCTAGCATGTAATAAGTATTTACATAACAAATAATGCATTAGTGGCTAGTCTATCAGCAGCTATGTATTAAACAGAGATTTCTAAAGCCAGTAGGAGGCTTTCTGAAAGCAAAGTTTTGAAAGAAATGGAGGGAAAAGTAAAGTAAAATTGACCTGAAACAAGGTTACCTGTGCAGATTTCAAAGATATAATCCCCAGGAGCACAGCAAAAGCTTTGTTATTCTTGTAAAATAAGACTGATTTGAACTGAAAGATTGACCAAGACTCAAGATATTTGTGATTCCTTAGTACACATATAATACTAGGAAGGTTTGCCCTGTCATCCTGTAAACACTTGCAAGCATAAATCAACTTAAGTTTTTTTCAGGAAAGCTTTGCTATTTCCAGCCCACACTCCCCATAACCAAAGAAATAAATTCATTTTCCTAAGTTGAGTACGGCTTTCTTTTATAACTCTATAATAGTGGATACTAATTTTTTTGTCAGGATCATTCCTTAAGAATCTTCTCTTCATAGACCTTCATGACTAAAATATGTTTATACTAAAATACGCACATGGTGACTGCACCATGTGCCAACACACCCTGCTCAACAGTGAGAGTTACTGTAGGGCTCTTATTTAGTACCCATGTTATCCAACAGGATGAATGGCCATTTGACGTACGTGTTCAACTCTATAAAGGTGGAAGAAGATTCAGAACAAAAGATTCTGTGCAGGATCTTAATTTTCACAGATTTGCTGTTCATGACATATAGATGATATGTACAGGATTGGCCATAAAATATGACATGCCCGGGGGCTGGAATATCTTTCCAAATAGTTTGGGGTCTAGAAATACAGCTTTATTGTTCCTGGTTTTGGTGACGTATTGTAGTTAGCAACTGGCATGAGAACATAAGAAAGGCCATACAGGGCCAGTACAGAGTTCTAGCTCTGTATCCTGTTTCTAACTGTAGCCAAGAGCAGATGCTCAGAGAAGACTATAAAAATGGAAAGTCTATAATATTTCCTCTTCTGTGCATTCTCCTGTCCTCTATATATCTTCAGCCAAAGGACATCTTGAGCTAAAGATTATATCTTTTTGTTTAATGGTTTTTATGCAGTTTCCTTCCATAATTTTTCTTGTGGCTTTTTAAACTTTATGTAACCTTTTAGCATCTACAGCATCCTGTACCAATGAATTCCCTAGTTTAACCATGTTTTGGGGAAGAAATACCACCTTCAGTTTGTTTTGGAACTGTCACCTGCTAGTTTAATTTAAAACCTCTCTCTATATATGTGTAACGTCTATATGTGGATGGCAATCAGATAAACAATCAGCAAACAGTCACTCCAGCTGCCTTAGAAAATACTTTGAAACCTTGCTGAATCTCATTGACAGCTGAGTGCTTGAAGATGCTGTTGAAAAAGTGCATCTTGATTCTGTCAGCATATATATAAAGGAGGCTTTACCTACCACTTAGGGAACAATGAGTCAGGATGCAAAAGCAACATAGCTCTGGTTCTTCCTGAAACAGAGCTAGGACAAAGTTAATGCAGCACAGACAACTAACTACTAAAACTACCAGGATTCAGACAGCCCAAAATTACAAGAGCTTAGACAAATGTCTTCTTGTGAATACTGGTGAGATGATTGTTTTTATCTCAATGTCTGCCCCCCTAATAGCAGTTTAAGTGAATATATTACTTATTTGAGCTAGGTGGCTGTGAAATTCAGCTTCGTTCTGCTTCCCTGGTTCAGATGTGGCAATATCCAGGAGAGAGGTGACATGGGCAAGTGTGGGGAGAAACATCTTCAGCTCCCTCACTTTGAGTCTCCAGTAGATATCTTTGAGTATCTTTGGAGACTGGAGTTACAGGGTGGCAAGAAATCTTGCACTGACGGGAAGTCTGTAAGAGATTTTGGGTAGAATCCTGTTGCTCAACCTGTGTCCCCATTCCTATGGTCTTGGTTATCCCCGACTCTGCAGGCTTCAGGCCCAACAACACTTCGTATAGGGTTTGCTTGCAGTTTAACTCCAGCAGTGCCTTGTACTGATAGGTGCAGATGGCAGTTTCCCCAGATGGCTTAGTTGGTCTTCCCCACAGCTTAAGGAATATCAGGTCCTATACAGAATATGTTTGAATATGGGGAAGCACCAATTAAACCTATTCTGACACTGATGGTATGATGGAAGATTAAGGGACATCCAGGAACATTCAGGCTGGGAACAGACTGGTTAAGTTGCAGCTCTGCAGAGAAGATCCTGGGTATCTTGGTGGATGGCAAGTTGAACATGAGTTGTCAGTGCACTCTTGTGATAACTGCACATGGGGCCATGTTGAGAAAGCAGAGTCAGCAGATAAAAAGAAGTGATTATTCCTCTCTCTTCCTCACTGGTGAAGGCAGTTCTGGGCTCCTTGATACAAGGCAAATGTCAGCAAACTGGACAGAGTCCAGCTGAAGGCCACTAAGGTGGTCAGGGAGAAGCTGGGGGTTCATTCAGCCTGGAAGTGGGAAGGCTAAGGGGGAATGTTGTTGCTGTGACCAAACTCTTCTCAGAAACACACAGCAAAAGGACTAAAGCAATGATTATAAGTTGCAGCAAAGGAAATCCTGGCTAGGCATAAGGGAAAAAAAAAATCCCTGTCAGAGTAACTAAATACAGAAACAAGTGCTGTGGGAGAGGCTGTGGGATCTCAGTTCTTGGAGATTTTCAAAACTCAGATGGACCTAACCTGATCTAACTTTGAAGCTAGCAATGCTTTGAACAGGGGGCTTGAACTGAAGGACCTCCAGAGGTCCCTTCCAATATTAATATTTCTATGACTCCATGAATATGACTTCTTTGAAGTCACAATTTCTTCTTTTCATTGTATGGCCTGCAGTCAGGTTGCTCTATTAATATTTAAACAAATTAAATAAAAAGGCAATAGTCTTCGTTCTTAACACCCAAGAATCCCACTGCAGTTAATGGGACCTGAGGGAAAATTTCAGAATACTCTAAGTAAGGAATCCCTGCCACCAATATGGAAGATTTTCCACATAAAAATGAAACTAATTTTCTTTTAGCAAAAGGGTTTATGGTTTTTTTGTCCTTTAATATGATATAACATATACCATATAGTCAATATATATGACAAAAGAGAAAAGTAGTTGCATGTATAGCTCATGAACAAAAACCCAAATGGCATATGCATTTGCTCTGAGACTCCAGCCCAATTTCATAAGCAGATAAAACATCTGAAGAAGTTTGGCTTTTTTTTTCTTATCAACCATTTTGAAGCATTTTTTAATACAAAGACAAGAGAAAATAAGGTCTCCTCACAAGCAGTGCCCCCTCACTACTGCATTCCATTATGTGAAGCAGCACAGTAGTCTATTGTAAAAATGACTTCTGTGTTGTCAAAGAGATGTTAGAAGTGTGACATAACTCCTCAAATGTAGAAAGCTCAAAGAAAACCCTTATCTTCTTGTTCCCAGTGCAACTTAAAAGTATTATTAACTGTACAGGTATGAATGCCTCCAAAAGTGTTGAGCAGACTGAGAGGCCTCCTAGCTTGGCAACATACTGAGTTCCTCATGCCATTAACATAAACACGATTTTGGTTGGAGAAATGTCCAGACAAAAATATTGTAAGAGGCTGTCAAGTGTACTACAACGGTGGTAATAGTTCACAACTTCCAAACTGAGATATATTTTCTTTCCATTTCAAAGCCTGCAATTTCATCTTGGTATCAGATCCAAAATATTTCTCTCCTGCCTTTCTTATTCTCTTCAGAACTGGAGCCTTCAAAAATTCTGTTTTTCAGTATGATTGAGGAATGGAGTTGGAAACTGTTAAATTATTCTGTTGCTCGTGGTAGAAAACCCAGCTCTATCTTTCCTTTCTGTATGAGCTTTACTGTGCTATCGGGAACATGCATTATTAAAACATTATTTGTCAGTGAAGCCAATGGAAATGAGTTTGAATTCTCATGAGGACTGTACCTGTTAAGCAATAAAGGCCTTTTCTTGTCTGGTCTTCTTGCACAGTAGCATCACACACTGAAACTAGTGAAAAGTGCTACTCACTCTTTTTTAACATAGGAGAGGGCTGTCTGTCAGAGGTAACTGTGTACTTCATGCAAGGAGAGACTCATATCTACACTTAGACAAAGTTCATTTATGAGCAAGGCACTCTGGAGCTTGTTATACAATGAGTCCAGATGCTTCAAAGAGTATTACTTCTAAATACCAGAGTACTGACCCACATCCAAACCTCCTCAGTCTTTGGAGTGGCTGCTCAAGCTCCCATTTTCACTTTGAATTCACATTTTCACTGAAGAACCTCAGTTCATGTGAAAGAGCAAACTTTTCTTTCAACTCACATATTCCTTTCTCAGAGTACAGCTGAAGGAGCATGTTTTCGATCTGATGGCTATGAAAAACACTGTCATGACAACATTTGTGCACTGTGACCTTCTCTTCTCCTGCCAAGCATGCACAGTTCAATGAGTACCTGAGTGTTCTTTAAAAATGGTATCATTTTGCTGAAACATCCCTTAGCTGGTATTTAAGTCATGAATGGAGGTGGCTTGTTGCCTTAAACAGTTACCAAGAGATGGCAGACAATAACTGAAAAATACTCTAACTTTATTGGGTGGACTGATCAAAAAAGTCCCCAGAAGAAGAAAAGTCCAAGAGAAATTTCTGTACGGATTTTGTGAAGAAAGCTTGAGCTGTAGTTAAGGGTTAGTTGTAGGAAACTTCAACTGAGGCTTTTTTTTCCCCTCAGTATAAGAGTCTAAAACAGTTAATGAAGAAATAAATGCAGTCATAGCTCTTACAGGATATTTTGTGTAGCATATTGGTAGATTTAATGTCTTTATTTTTTATTTTACACTGTAAAAAACTTGTATGCATTAAAACACTGACAGTGATAGTAGTCTTCATATTCTCTATATATTTGTAGTATTTGGTATATTAAAAGATAGATAATTTATTGCAAACACACGTACATTTAGGCATCTAACTGAAACTAACATCTTCATTGAATGCAAATATGAAATCTGTAACAGATTTTACAAAGTCAAATTTCATAAAACTCGGGGTTCAGGTTTAGTTTGGAATTTGATGTCTGTAAGTTGATAATTTAGCATTATCACATTTAACTTAGCATATCTTTATGTTTTGTAAGTGGTTTTGCATTTTTCCATCCTTTCAGCTTATAAAAAAAGAGAAAATGATTGTACACGATCTAGAAGCACTTTCCTCGATATTTCGTCAACCCTGATCATGTTCATGAAGAAATGCAATGCAAGCAGGAAATTACTACTCTTAATCTTTCTTTGACAGCTTGTGTATCAAAATACCGACACTTAGGATTGTGACTGATCACTAGCTTAGCATAAACTCAGTTGATTCCAGTGCTAAATTTGGCTGAATATTTATACTGATCAAAGAGCAATTATTCTGATCAGTTTAACTTTCCTAGATGTCAGTTCATCTCTATGTCCCAATAAAATGTGACCTGTGGAGTCATGTTCATCAGAAACATACTGTAGATTGGCATTTTTTTTATATCTGACATTTTTAAGCTCCAGCTGCCTGATAGTATTCAATCATACGAAGTGTCAAAAATGATGTCTGATGTATACGTCGGTTAATAGATTTGGTAGCATTCACAACGGGCAGGTTTATCAGTGGTTCTCCACAGTTACCTTCTTTGAATACAATATATCTGCAGTGTGACTGAAAGCCAGATTGGCCCATTGATCTGATACAGAGCAGAAAAAAATTAAGATTTTAACTTGGTGAACAAGAAGGCATCCCCCTCCGCCAAGCAATGTTTCTTGGTGCTGTACATAGTTTAAATTTAACTTAAAACCAAATTGCCTTTCACCAGTGTGAACCTCTGCCAACATTCTTCCTTTTCCAACCCTCCTTCCTCTATCTTCTCCTCTGCAGACTGAAAATCTCACATCCTGCTTTCTGGCAGTAAAGATATCAAATATCTTTCTCTAGCATGGCATTCCAGTTCTGCACACTGTAGCAGATCATTTAATCATAACAGATTAGATACTGTGTAAATCAGCAGTGGGAGAAATTACAGATATTTCTAACCAAAAGGTAGAGTATCTGGCTTAAAGAAAGAAATACAATGCAGTACTGATGCAGATATCTATACCTACATAACAGTAGACAGGAGGGTGGATGGTTGGATGGATGGACATGTGTCACGCAAATGAAGTAAAGCTATTGACATTGCAAATGCCATTTCATCCTACCTATTATACAGTAACACTACCACTCCCTCTACAATGGCTGTGATACATGAAGGCAAGTGATTGTAAGCAGGATTACTGAAATAGAGCATTAAATGATGTATTGCAGAGGTGAGTATAAAAGGGATTTATTCTACATATAGATTGTTCTTCGTTGGCTTTTCTAATAAAACCAGACATAGCGCTAATTAAAAAAAAGCAGTTGCAGGCAGTTTGTTAACAAAATAAATAGCCAGGGAATAAGGACAGCAGGAACAAAGAGATAACAGAAGACCCACTGCAAAAGGTGACACAGAACATGCACCTTCTGTCCCTTCTATTCTCCCTCTAATTAAAAACAGAAGGAGCAAACAAATCGAATGTACCAAGCCTCTGCTATATGCAATACTCAGACCAGACAAGGCATGCATATCTCCTGCAAAAAAGTACACGTGATGGATGGCATCTGAGGAGACTTTAGGTCCTTTTTCATCCCGTTGCTATAGGACTGTGGGGCAATGCAATACTGAACAAATAGGCGTGTTTATACCATCAGCTTGGTTTGCTTCCTGTTTTGCTCCTGACCCTGATTTCCACGAGCCTATATTAACATACATCAGACTTTGCCTGTAGGCTTCAGTCTGGAGTGCACCAAGTTGCTATAAAGGTGGGAAAAATCTGACAAAACCCAGGCAATTATTTGCTCTAGGGTCTCTTCTCCCTACCTGCAGTATTGAACATGAGACAGTCCACACCAGTTAATCCGTAGAGCAGACCTCACTCCTTGGCACCAAAACCAGGTCCCCTTACCAGTATAGATGTACAGAAATGCATCCAAATCACTTTGTATCCACCACTGTCTCCTCTTCTAAGAGTTTACATCACTAGCATGAGAATAAAACGACTAATGTATTTTAAACACACAATTTTTTACCGTCTTTGAATTTTTGGACTCTGAGGATGAGGTCCATCTCACCTACTCATGAATGGAGGAAAATATGCACTTCCAGAATATGATTCCTGTGATGTGTGTTAGGAAACTCTTAGGACATGCTGAATCACCTTGTAAAAGCATGCACAGAAATATTGTCTGGATAGCCTGAGATGACTAGCTGAGAATTTGCTCTCTAAGTTTTGGATACCTAAATTGGGGCAGATGAATCAGAATAATATTATATTGGGAGATGCTAGAATTTACACTTTCATATATTTTCTTTCCTTTTTTTTTTAAAGGTAGAAGTTGCTAATTCAATATATGTTAGTGCTAATTCCTTTCTGAAGATCATATTCTGAAAGCAGACACATGGACCCATATCAAAGTTATTTTCTGTCCTTTCTGCAATATATATGGGAACTAAACATGTCCTAACTGATCTACATTTGTATTTATTTCTGAAAAGATCAGCTGACAATGAAGGGACAACAGCAGCAAGGTTAAAGTGCCTCCAGATTTGGTAAAATTATATAAGCACACAAAAAAGTAGAAAAGTCATTTGGGGATATCTTATTTTTTCCTACAATATAGTGAAATAAGGCCTAAAATGGGATTTTGAAGGGGGAAAAAATCTTTTAAATCTGAAATTTGATTTGAAATTATCTTTTAAGAAAGCTGAAAAAAGTTCTGTTTGTAACAAATGACTGTCATAATTCCCATCTTGTCCAACATGTCACTGGCTGAACAGGAGACCTGCAGTTGGAAACATGAGCTCCTGCACCTCAGACTACACCCTGCTGTGGGCCGGAAGAAGGTGTTTTGCCCCTTTGGCTGTTAACACTTTGGTAAACTCTGCACCAATGAGGACCTTTAATGTACACATACTCACCTCCGGTGAGATGGGGGAGAGAATCGGAAGAGTAGAAGTGAGAAAACTCTTGGGTTGAGATAAAGACAGTTTAATAAGTAAAGCAAAAGCCACACATGCAAGCAAAGCAAAAGAAGGAATTCATTCACTACTTCCCATCCACAGGCAGGTGTTCAGCCATCCCCAGGAAAGCAGGGCTCCATCGTGTGTAACCATTACTTGGGAAGACAAACACCATCACTCCGAACTTCCTCCCTTTCCTTCTTCTTCCCCCAGCTTTATATGCTGAGCATGATGTCATATGGTGTGGAATATCCCTCTGGCCAGTTGGGGTCAGCTGTCCCAGCTGTGTCCCCTCCAAACTTCTCGTGCACCCCCAGCCTACTCGCTGGTGGGGTGGTGTGAGGAGCAGAAAAGGCCTTGACTCTGTGTAAGCACTGCTCAGCAGTAACGAAAACGTCTCTGTATTATCAACACTGTTTCCAGCACAAATCCAAACCACAGCCCCATACTAGCTGCTATGAAGAAAATTAACTCTTTCCCAGCCAAAACCAGCACAGATCAAAAGATGAAATCCTTAATCCTTAAATATGAAATGCTCCTCTGTTGTTTTGACTGATTCTTAGCTTTAAAAGGTTAGCACTTTTTAAAGTGTAAAAGCTGAGATTTCTCTTTAGTTTTTACCTGGACCGATTCCAGCTAAGTTCCAGGAAAAAGGTAGATCACAAAATGAAAAGCATAAAGCTTTGATAGACCCTGAAGACTAGATCTGATCAGACCTTCTGCAGGTACAAGAGCCTGCCATGTTAGAGCAGACCATGTTAGGGCAAGGTAAAGCTGTAGCTCTGGCTTTTCAGTACAAAGTGGGACTAGCTGCCTCTCTGCACAAGGTACAGGTATCAAACCCAATGAGGGGAGGAGAGCAGTCCTCTGAAGAGGAAGACTTGAAAGTTGTTGTCTGATACTAGTGAGGAAGATACACCACACCTCTCAGCAATGTGCAGAAGCAAGATCATTTCTTTGCATGCTTGGAGAACCCTCTCTGCAGTTGCAGGAGCCCCTTACTACAAGTCAGGCATTTATAGCATAATTGAATCATAGGCTAAAGACCTTAGTACATAGCCTGCAATACTGTAGACTTTAGACATATATGGAGCACGTTAATCCATGGAGTATTTCCTCTCTGACTTTCCAGATGTTATTCCAAATTGCAAATGCAAATAGACTGCATAACACATTCTCTGAATGTCTACAGTCATGATAATCTTGTCATCTAGTCGTGTGTGTATCTTTCTCGGTCAATTGAAGTCAAGTGTAACAAAGAATTCATGGGTTGGCCACTGTCGTTATCACTGTGCCACTGATATAGTCTTTGCAGATTACAGTGTTCTGGAAAGGAGAAGCCATTGTTCTGTAATAACAGTAAAAAAAGGAACCTCATCTGCAGGAGGTTGTTAATGTCCAGGATGCACACAGAAGCTCTGGGGCCAATCCAAGGAACTGAATAAACTAAAAATTGTAGAAAACTCGGTGTGCCTGGCATGCATATTGAGGAAGTACCTCTGTCCTTGGTTAAATACTGAATAAAATATGAAGATCGAGGCATTCACAGTTTGAAAGAATCTGTTTAATAACCTTACAATATGTGGCAGCTTCCATTTTTTACTGTGCTGTTTTCAGGCTTCTCTCAGGGATGTTGTTGCACATCAGAAGAGTATTAGAGTGTAAGTCCTCAGGTACTTCATTCTGTTGTGGTACGGGTTACTATCAGTCTTCAGACTATTTGGCCCAGGAAACGATTTGAAGTGGTTGCACATCAAGAAATATGCTAGATGTGCTGTTGTCTGGGAGCACTCAGTTTTAGGTAAAAAATGGAAAGATACAGAAAATTTTAGTATATGCTAATCCTCAATAGATTATTTTTGCATTAAAAAAAAAAAAGAAATTTTACAGCTGCAAAAATAATCTTGTAGAAATATTTGGGGATCAGGACTGGGAAGATTTGCAGAACAGTGGACTGGAAGTTTATGAAAGTCCTCAATCCCCTTTCAAGTACACTGTTCACTGCACTGCAGAAATGAATTTCGTGATTTGGTGAGAGCAAATTATATATATATATTTAAATAAAAAGGGGTTATATATGTCTCCTTATGGCACAGGGATGTAGTCCTGTCACTGAATACCTCCTGGGATGAGGAGTGTGTACCCAAGTCCGTACAGTTGTTGAGCTCTTCCATTCAGACTGGAGTTATGTCTGCCCCAAATATTGCCTGCTGGGGTGGTTTTTTTGGAGTTCAACTCTTGGGATTCAGGGGATCCCCTTTTCGGTGCTAAGCTGGAACTTTGAAAAAGCGATTCCATAAAGGTCAAATAATCATTTTTGTATTGCTGCTTTTCTCTTTGTATGAAGTCCTCTGTGTCTCAGTTTCTCAAGCTGCCTAAAACCAACCTGATACAGATTCTGGAGTGTCAATTTAAAAGTACACTTTCCTAATTACTTTTTCCACACTAACAATCGATTCCCCACATTATTATTTTTTTTTTCTCCTGCAGCAGGTGTCATCTCACAAAAGTCTCTGCAGCAGTTAATGAAAAAGTGGAATATTCTGGGAGTTGTAGTCTTTCAAACAGAGCTTCGCAAGGACATACCTGTATTGGAACACTACAGCTCCCTGAACTTCCTCGCATCACTGCCTATGAAACGTCCTGCAACGTGACTAGTTTGGGGGGGTGGTACTCATGGACTTCCAGCACTGCAATTCACACAGCACCTTGCATCTGAGTATGGGGCAATTGGGAGCCGGAATGGACACCTGTGAACCAGTGCACGCTTAGGGTGGGGAACGAATAAAGAAGGCTGATATGAGGCGACACAGTCATTCGAAATATTTCACTTTAGAAAAATACTCAACTCAGTTTGTGCCTTTACCACAGAGCTCTGCAGGAGCCCTGCCACTTGGACACTCTCCAGACACCTACATTTTGGTCAAATCATGTTGCACTTCTAGCTCCTTTTAGACTTTTCTTTGATCTAAATGGCTTCCAGCGCTGGCTGTTTTCTCCATCTCCTCTGGCCCGTGCCCTGGGAACAGGTTGTCTCTCTGCAGTCCCTGAATAGAAGAAAGACTCCGGGGCCACTGCTGCACTCCCATCCCCAACTCCTCTATTGCTTGAAAACTTTCTAAGCCTCTGAGAACTATTTTTCATTTTCTTTTTTTTTACAGCTTAACTCTCCATGCTAGATCATTGAGACAGGCACAGGCTTCAGAGGAATTATAAAAGCAATCACTCTATCTAGATGGAGATACATAAAGTTCGAAATAAAAATATTTAAAAATTCGACATATTTCTTACCTCTGTTTCTTTTGGCAATTCTGTAGCCTTATCTCCAACTTGCCTAATGAGCCCAGATTTAATCAGACCTACATTATTCCTGATTTGAGAACTTAGGTATAGGTTACATTATTCCCTGACAGCATATGGCTGGCTTCAGACATAGGCTACGTTCATTGACAGAGCAACTGGAGAGCTTTACTAGAATTTTTCAAGTTATTATAAAATGAGAGTCCCCCAAAACGTCATGCTTATCAATTTGTAAACCTGTGCTAAAACTCCTACAGCAGCAGCTGTGCTTGTGCTGTGAGCATTGTTGGGTTCTGCTGCTGAGCAGGTGGTGTTTAGAACAGCCTCTTTCACTGCCTTTTTGCCTTCATGATCCTAGCTGGAGACCAGAAGGTGGGAAAAAACATAAAACTGTAAAATAAAGAGAAAGAGATAATGATACTTTTTTTCTCCCCAAGGGTTCAATTTTAGTTTAACTCCGAGCGATTGTTTCAGGAAATCTTATTTTAGCTAACCAGCCTGATTCTCCATCTAAGTCACAGTTTTGGTTTATCTGTACTAACACAAACTTGCAGTGGCTCTGCTGTAGAAAACCTCATTTTCAAGTCACAATATTCATTCAGACTATTATGTCATTTAAATTCCATGGAATAACTATATGCATGCATTTATATAAGCACCTAAATATGTGGAAGAAAAATGGCATTTTAATTTGCAAAAGAAGTATACAAGCCCTGAGGAGGGAGGGAACAGAAGTGGATGCTGAAGGAATCAGCTTCCACAGAGATCATTCACTTCAGAAGAAGGAACTTCAATTAATTGAAAAATGTTAGGAAACACATGAGAAAAATAAATACTATTGAAGTTAATGACTAGTTTTATGCTTACAGTCTTTGCCTTACATGCACAAATAAATTCCATAAACATCCAATACTTAGATCTGGCAGAAGATGTATTTATAATTAATGTCTTGTTGGACTGAGTGATGCTTATTTGCAGATTTCACTAGTAAATAGCATGTTTAACACATTCCTAAAGAATGCCAAGGAATTCATGTGAGGTAAAAATTTAACTGTATCATCTCAGCTGCTTTGGGGAAACTCCAAATGCAAAGTGTTCTTGGATGCTCTCTTTTACCAGAGGAAATATACTTTCTGATTTTGAATATGTGCTACCACCTGGTCCCTAACAGTGAATAAAGACAAACGGATATTTCTGAGGTGCAGTCATGCAAAGAAAAACAAACATAAAACCAAAAAAACAGGGAAAAGATAGTGGTAGAATAATTTTTTTAGATAATACATTCATGCAGGGGACAAAGATGTTTTATTATCTTTACTTTAAAATCATTTCCTAATGTTATGTGCCTTGCTAGTCTTCAAAAAGCAACAGTCTTTGTTGTTATAATCCCCACCAACAAATAAAAAAGAACACATGCTTTTTGTCTTCAATCAAAATGTAATTCTTTTAAAGTCTTCTGCAATAAGGAACACTTGCATGAGTCCAGATGCTTTTGAAGATGAATATACATGTTAAATTCAAGATTATTCATTCAATTAATTAACTCAATTTATTCAATCATTTATTCTATTAATTTATTCAATGAATAATTAATTAGTTGTTTACTTTAAAAGGTTCAAGGCGTCCTTGAGCAATTCATGGACCAATACATCAGTGTAATTAACCACAGGCTGCACTAGAATTACAGTGAAAATTTTTCATCTGCTGCTTACAGTGGGTGGAGGAGCTGGTCCTTAATGGGCTGTAACAGACCTCTTTGGAGAGCGTTGCTATCACCCTGCACTGCTGGCTGTCTAAACACACAGAGAACATGGAAATGCATAATCATAATATCAGCCCCTCCTTCCGTTGTAGGGCAATACTGAAAAATGAAAAATGAATGCCACGATTCAGTCAGGACACTACAAGCTAGATCTTCTCAATCTGTCCTTGGTCCTAACCAAGGGAGCTACTTCCAAGGTCAAATGTTGCTCATCAGGAACAGTGTCGGGTAATGGTCGGTGTTCCAGGAGCACTAGGCTCCAAATTTGTCCTGATCCATACCTATGTGGCATGGAGTTCAGGACAAAATGTAACTATTACAGTGAAGGAAGTCATATATTTACCCAGTAAAATTCAGTGTTAACCCAGAGACATTAATTAGACTGCGTTAATATTACCACACATTACGCAACTGGTATCAGTTACATCCTCTGAGTCTGCTGCTGTCCTTTAAGGTACTCTGGATTTATACAGCAAATTTGCCCCAGCATTTGTGTCAATAATACAGCATCTAGTTACAGTCATTATATTTTTGGGTAGTACAGCAAGAAGAACATCAGTAAGTGCTATTAGTTGTTTGAGCAGCAGACCAGGAAAATGGATATCCCTCAACAAAATTAGCTTAAAGCATTTGTGAGGAGATCTAGAATCACAAACTAAGGGTAAATCAAGATATTAGCTGTTGAACTAAAGACTCACATTGGCCTTTTGAAGTTATAGAGTAGGGATTTTTTTGTTTGTTTTTGACTACATCATTGAAGAACCGGACACATGATGATTCATGTAAAAGAGATTCCCCACATTTCAACATGGCTTTTGTTTTTAAAAGTAATGCATTAATATATTTTCATTTTTATCAGTATGCTACTTGTAATAGTTGATGAATCCTTCGTGCTCATGTACACAAAAGATAACTTTTACTTGGGAAAAACTAACTGCATACCTTTTTTTGTCCAGAGCCATCTCAGCATTGCTTTTTCTTTCCAGCTGGATGCCTGAAAATCAAATAATAAGTGAGAAATCTAATGTCTCAGCTGCAACCCTTCCCATTTTCATGTGCATCAACATTAAGCTATTATTGTTATATAAACAGTATTTGAATATAAAGAGGTTACTCATGTTGGTATTTCTGGGAAGCAAACAGATTTTGTTAGAAAAATTATGGAAGAAAATCTTTTGAAGTGAAACTCCAAACCTGTTTTGTGCTTTATTTTGAAATGCCGATTAAATGTACGTGTTCACGTCATTAGGCTGAAAGTTTGCTGACAATCAAGAATAATTTATTAATCATAACACATTAAAATATGTTAAGAGGTTTTTCAAGCATTTATATACATTTGCATAATTATTATTTATTCATATAAGTGAATTTGCAACTGATTATATGTAGGAAGCATTGTGAGCGTGATCAGTTCAGTGACACTGCTGATCAGTGATTCCATTGAGGTCTGTGTGGTGGGCAAAAGACCACATCCTGCTGAAGCTGGTCTTTCCCTTTCCAAGGGAAAGTTCTAGCTTTAATTATTCCACAGCTGAACCTTACAAATCTCTTCCACCTGAATTTTGTTTTGTGACCCAGACAAAGGTGTTCCAAAGTCTTTTTGACTTCTGATTAACCTTGAGGTATTCCAGGGACCTCATCTGCTGAAAATGAGGTATATGCTGAAGTTTGCCTTTCCTGGGAACTATACACATGCATATACTTTAGTATGTGAGCATTTGGTTTTTATCTTTATTTTTGATTAAATTTAGAACAAGTACTGATTGAAATTATTTGATTGAAAAGCAAACATGATTACATGATTTTTTTTCTAAAAAGCTTTCAATGAATTCAAAATTAATAAAAAAAATTATGATTTCCCAGAATCTTCTAAGAGGCTTTTTTAATGTTTTCTTTGCATTAAAACTAAGAAGCACCCTGAGCCTAAATGTAGTTGCTGTGGAAATAATTGTCAATTAGTATTTCCTGAAAAATAAACAGCAATTTTCTACAGACTGTAGTAAGTATTCCTCATTTATCACAGCCTTTTCATCCTGGAACTCCATAGGATGTTTGATCTCTCCAAAACCTGAGACATCAGTTGCAACTGTTCTTGTTAAATGTTTTTGTATAGTTTTCTATGTAAAATTAAACTTATGCAGAGAGATACTAAATGCCCTTTAATTTTTTTCTTCTAAACAGAGTAAGAGTTTTGTATCTGTAGGCAGTAAGACATGTAGAAAATGATAGCATTGTTGTGTTTCAGGCAATTCCACTTGCCAGAACTACAGTTTTAATGTTGTTGTTGTAGTTCATGTATCATGCTGATAAGATAACAGAAGCAGACTGAAATGCTGATACAGTCCAAAAGAAGCAGAAAGCCAATCATTGATATAGCCAGCGTTACCGGCAACTGTAAATTTAGGCCACAACAACGTGATTTTGACTTCACATTGATCTATGCAGTTATAGTACCACAGAGAGCTATAGTTTGGTGATCTTGTAGGTATGATGTGAAACATATAGAAGGTAGTCAAAACCTCCCACACCAAGGTGTTGTGCATACACTCAGTGAGATGGTAAGTGTGGGCAGCAGGCTCTGTGGGATGGCAGATTCAGCTCAAGGCGAGGGCATGAAGGGAGATGAGGATATATGTCATCCTTCCTCTATTTCCGCCTTTTCTTTTAGAGTCAAACCTCATTTTGCCTCCTTAAGAAGACACACAGCAAACATTCAAAGAATTAAATTGCATTTTGTTTTCCCTTCATGAATATCAGATCCTGTACAGACCCTCTCACTCTGTACTTCTCATGCCTTTAATATGATGCTGTTCCACAGCATAAAATATAAACATATAGCATTTACAAAGGTCAGGGGTTTTCAGACTAATAGCAGCACAGTTGAGAAAAGCCTTCTTAATATAATATCCTCCTCCTGATTTTCAAATAGACTTATTTTCCCCCTCCGACATCAGGTCACTGGTAAATAATCTACAATTCACTGAAATGACTGATAGTCTTTCAAGAACCAGCTTGTATAGAGTATAGGTGGAGGTATCTTTAGTCATGGTTTGAGTTGGGGTTTTTTTGTATATGTGAAAATATAGTCTATGGGGAGGAGTAAAGGGCTTAGGTTTTAAATTGATTTTTAGTCTTACTGAAAGCTCTTTGGCTGACAACAGTGGGGAATTAAATTCTCTGCCAGCCATAGAAGTAGTATAATATGAGCAGTGAAGCTTCGTTATGTTGCCAAGTGTATAACTTCCACCTTGGTCAGAAGGAAGAAGGCCAAAAATCCAGCAATGACAAAGAAGTCATTGGCCTCCCCACTGCCACCACTGCCCCCATAGCCCTACCCTGCAGTATCTGGCAGATAAAATAGCTGGGACTGTGCCAGCTGTGAGGATGCAGAAAGCAGCTGGGAAGGACTGGTTCATCTCATGGACCACAGAATCATAGAATCAACCGTAGAATCATAGAATCAATCTTAGAATCATAGAATCATAGAATGGTTTGGGTAGGAAGGGACATTAAAGACCATCTAATTCCAGCCTATCTGCCATGGATAGGGACACCTTCCACTAGACCAGGTTGCTCAAAGCCCCATCCAGCCTGGCCTTGAACACTTCCAGGGATGGGGCATCCACAACTTCTCTGGGCACCCTGTTCCAGTTCCTCACCATCCTCAGAGTGAAGAATTTCTTCCTTATAGCTAATCTAAATCTACCCTCTTTCGGTTTAAAACCATTACCCTTCGTCCTATCACTACATGCCTTTGTAAAAAGTCCTTCCCCACCTTTCCTGTAGGCCCCATTTAAGTACTAGAAGGCTGCTATAAGGTCTCCCCGGAGCCTTCTCTTCTCCAGGCTGAACAACCTCAACTCTCTCAGCCTGTCTTCATAGGAGAGGTGCTCCAGCCCTCTGATCATCTTTGTGGCCCTCCTCTGGACCCGCTCGAACAGGTCCATGTCCTTCTTATGTTGGGGGCCCCAGAGCTGGATGCAGTACTCCAGGTGGGGTCTCATTAGAGCAGAGTAGAGGGGGAGAATCACCTCCCTCGACCTGCTGGTCACGCTTCTTTTGATGCAACCTGGGATACGGTTGTCTTTCTAGGCTGCAAGCACACGTTGCTGGGTCATGTTGAGCTTCGCATCAACCAACACTCCCAAGTCCTTCTCCTCAGGGCTGCTCTCAATCCATTCTCTGCCCAGCCTTTATTTGTGCTTGGGATTGCCCTGACCCATGTGCAGGACCTTGTACTTGGCCATGTTGAACTTCATGAGGTTCACACGGGCCCACCTCTCAAGCCTGTCAAGGTCACTCTGGATAGCATCCGTTCCCTCCAGCATGTTGACCGCACCACACAGCTTGGTGTCATCAGCAAATTTGCTGAGGGTGCACTCAATTCCATTGTCCATGTTGCCAACAAAGATGTTAAACAGCGCCAGTCCCAACACCGATCCCTGAGGAACGCCACTCATCACTGGTCTCCACTTGAACATGAAGCTGTTGACCACAACCCTTTGAGTGGACCATCCAGCCAATTCCTTATCCATCAAGTGGTCCATCCATCAAATCCATGTCTCTCCAATCTAGAGACAAGGATGTCACACAGGACAGTGTCAAATGCTTTGCACAAGTCCAGGTAGATGACGTCAGTTGCTCTTCCCTTATCCACCACTGCTGTAACCCCATTGTAGAAGGCCACCAGATTTGCCAGGCACAATTTGCCCTAAGTGAAGGTATGTTGGCTGTCACCAATCACCTCCTTATTTTCCATGTGTGTTAGCGTAGTTTCCAGGAGGATCTGCTCCATGATCCTGCCGGGCACAGAGGTGAGACTGACTGGCCTGTAGTTCCCTGGGTCTTCCTTTTTTCCCTTTTTAAAAATGGGGGTTATGTTTCCCCTTTTCCAGTCAGTGGGAACTTCACTGGACTGCCACGACTTCTCAAATATGAGGGATAGTGGCTTAGCATCTTCATCCGCCAGTTCCCTCAGGACCTGCGGATGCATCTCATCAGGTCCGACGGACTTGTGCACCTTTGGATTCCTTAGATGCCCTCGAACCTGGTCTTCTACAGTGGGCGGTTCTTCATTTTCCTAGTCCCTGCCTTTGCCTTCTGCAACTTGGGCGGTGTGGCTTGAGCACTTGCTGGTGAAGACTGAGGCAAAAAAGTCATTGACTACCTCAGCCTTCTCCATATCCCAGGTAACCAGGTCTCCCGTTTCTTTCCGAAGAGGGCCCACATTTTCCCTAGTCTTCCTTTTATCACCGACATACCTATAGAAGCTTTTCTTGTTGCCTTTGACATCCCTGGCCAGATTTAATTCTATCAGGGCTTTCGCTTTCCTAACCTGATGCCTGGCTGCTCCGACAATTTCTCTGTATTCCTCCCAGGCTACCTGTCCTTGCTTCCACCCTCTGCAGGCTTCTTTTTTGTGTTTGAGTTTGCCCAGGAGCTCCTTGTTCATGCATGCAGGCCTCCTGGTGTTTTTGCCTGACTTCCTCTTTGTTGGGATGCATTGCTCCTGAGCTTCGGGGAGATAATCCTTGAATATTAACCAGCTTTCCTGGGCCCCTCTTCCCTCCAGGGTTTTATCCCATGGTACTGTACCAAGCAGATCCCTGAAGAGGCCAAAGTCTGCTCTCCTGATGTCCAGGGTAGTGAGTTTGCTGTGTGCCCTCCTTAGTGCCCTAAGGATCCTGAACTCCACCATTGCATGGTCATTGCAGCTAAGGCTGCCCTTGAGCTTCACATTCCCCACCAGCCCCTCCTTGTTGGTGAGAACAAAGTCCAGCATAGCACCTCTCTTCATCAGCTCCTTTATCACTTGGAGAAGGAAGTTATCATCAACGCAATCCAGGAACCTCCCAGATTGCTTATGCCCTGCTGTATTGTCCCTCCAACAGATATTNCATAGCTCCACAGGCATGTGCATGTCTCTAACTCCTCTTGTTTATTCCCCATGCTATGTGTGTTTGCATAGAGGCATTTAAGTTGGGCCCCTGATGAAGCTGACTTACTGGCTGGAGTGGCTGGAATTCCTTTGTGCTGCTCTTCAGGTGCTCTCCTGCTGACCTGTGGTCCTTCTCCAGGCTCTGGGCATCTATCGCTGGCACTGGCATCAAACTGATAGGAGTGGGATGGATTGAGGTTCCCCTCCTCTGGCAACTTTAGTTTAAAGCGCTCTTCACCAGCTTGGCAAGCCTATGACCAAAGACACTCTTCCCCTTCTCTGACAGATGGACCCCATCAGCCGCTTGTAGACCAGGTTTCTCTAAGCGAGTCCCATTGTCTATGTAGACGAACCCCTGGCTGTGGCACCAGTCCTGTAACCATTTGTTGATTCGCCAGATTTGACTGGCCCTTTCAAACCACTTCCCTTTGACCAGGAGGATCGATGAAAAAACTACCTGTGCTCCAGAGTCCCTTACTGCTACCCCCAGGGCTCTGTAATTCTTCTTGATACTCCTAAGACTGCTCCANCTCTTCCCCTTCTCTGACAGATGGACCCCATCAGCCGCTTGTAGACCAGGTTTCTCTAAGCGAGTCCCATTGTCTATGTAGACGAACCCCTGGCTGTGGCACCAGTCCTGTAACCATTTGTTGATTCGCCAGATTTGACTGGCCCTTTCAAACCACTTCCCTTTGACCAGGAGGATCGATGAAAAAACTACCTGTGCTCCAGAGTCCCTTACTGCTACCCCCAGGGCTCTGTAATTCTTCTTGATACTCCTAAGACTGCTCCAGGCTGTATCACTGGTGCCCACATGAAACAACAGCAGCGGATAATAGTCAGTGGACTATAGGAGGCTTGGTAGTCTCTTGGTGACATCCCTGATACGAGTCCCTGCTAAGCAGCACACCTCCCTAGAGAGTGCGTCAGGTTGGCAAGTGGGTGCCTCCGTACCTCTCAGAAGAGAGTCGCCTACTACTATCACCTGTCGCCTTTTCTTAGTTGCACTGGTTGTTATACGGGCAGCAGATTGGGCTGCCTTAGCTCCAGCGTCTCTCCTGGTGTGACAGGTCTTTCCTCTTCAGTCTGCAGAGCGGTGAAGCGGTTCTGCAAGGGCACCTCAGGCTTTGGGGGAAGTCTCTTCCTCCTGCTGGTCCTTGCCGTTGCAGCCATCCATTCTTCTGCATTATTGTCCCCCCTCCCTTCTGTGTGTGCCAGTGGGGGAGTTTTTGGCTGTTTGGCTGTGGGCTGTGGGTCCACTGCAGACTGTGCTTGGAACAAGCTATCTAACTCCTTCTCAGCCTCCCTGATGTTACGTGGCTTTCTCACCACCTTCTGCAGCTCAGCCACCTGCTGCAGGAGGTCCTCCACTTGGGCACATCTTTGCAGGCAGGTCTACCGCTTGTCCTTACCCCAGGAGGAAAGTCTAGGCACTTCTGCAGTCTGAGGTCTACACTGCAGCCTCTCCCTTCAGCAGCTCCATCTGGGTGGAGGCATCAGCTGCCACTGGTGCAGATGTGCAGACCCCCCAGCCGGAGCTGCAGCCTTTGGTCGCAGACGAGTGCCCACCATTCTGCCTTGAGGGTCAGGCAGGATGGGTGCCCTTCATCTGTGCAGACGGTCACAGAATGCTGCCTGGTTGCTGGGTTATGTGTATTTCAAGTCTCCCACGCGGCCAGTGGAATGCCCCTCCTTCGAAGAGGCGCCCTCCCGCGCAAACTGCCGGCCACGCCCTGGCTGACGTGCCACACCCTGTTTGCCCGTCCTGTTGGCAGCGCTCCTGGTCGCTAGCGCTTCCTGGGCCTGCCTTTTGTAGGAATGGGGCGTGGCCGATGTTACTCCTGGCCCTGCCCATGCCTCGTCAGCAGCTCTTGTGAGAGCTGCCGGCTCCTGGTGGGTCTCTGCGCTCCCCTGGGGTTTTCCCAGCTCAGGAAACCCCCCTGTATGCTGTGATCCCCCACTCCGCTGCAGAACGCGCCTGCACCACAGCCGATCGCCTCTGCCAACAGCCATCAGAGGGGAGCAAAGATTGGTCACAGTTTGACCTCTATTTGAACCAGCGACTTACAAAGGCAAAAGGCTCTACGTGCCATTATCAGTTCCCAGAGTCATCCAGTCCTCTCATGGAAATTAAATTTTATCTTCAGTATGCCATTCCTGAGCCCTAGTCAAGAGGACAGCAGAAATCAAGGCTGCATGCAAGCCTGTCTTTAAATTCATCTATCTCCTGGAATCTGAAGGAAGCCATTTATCACCAGGGTTTAAAGACAGAATTAGAATTTGATTTTTCTCTCCAGCTGCTTTATGTGTCTATGTGTATGAAATATTTTATTGAAAAATAATTTAATACTTTTGTAATAACCATGTTTCTCAAGGACTGTGACGTTGCTATGCTAGAGTTCCTGCTGTGTTCTGTAAACTTTGAATTCATTACTGAGGAAAGGCTATCAATATTTTTTCATTATTACAGTATCCTTTTGCTCTGAAATTATCACAGAGAAAGAAGCAGGCCAGATGACATTTGTTTTCATTGTCAACCCACGCATTCAAACGTCTGTCATGAAATTCCCAGAGCAGCCCTTAGTCCTTGACTGCTTTTGGTTCCTTCTGAACCAACGTGTAGATTTTGCTTCGTCTTCCAAGGAAACAAGCAGGGCGAAGGAACTCTGAGAGGGTATCTTACAGTTTACCCCGCAAAAGAAGTAGTAGCAGTAACTGAGCTCTTTCCTTACACTGCTGTAGGTGGAAACATGCTGTAAACTGCCAGCTCCTGTCTGGTGAGCAACACCAGCGCTAGCAGTGGTTACTAACCTTTCAGTGGTGTCTCAAGGCCTTTTCACATTGATGTGATTAGAACTGGGCTGTGTCCTAAAGTATTTAGCCACTCTGGAGTAAATGGAGTCATTTAGCTAGGTGTTTGGGAAATGGTGTTACCCAGAGACAACATCCTAAATCGAGCCTGGAGGTGCCTGGGTCTGCTCAAGTACTGTAGTCCCCTTGTGCTCCTGGAACCAGCTAGGAGGAGTCTGTGAAATGTTTGTTCTTTCATGCATGGTCCCACCTCAAGGACTAGTGGAACATGACATCCAGTTTTGTCTGTCTTGTTTCTTAATAACTTGGGTGGATGGTTAATGAAATAGCTGTGTTATGTGAGGAAAGATGATTGATAACATAATTTATTTTTTATTTCTATTTCTTATGAATGAATTTTAATTAGCTATGTGTTATCATGATGTCAGTTCCTCAGATTTAATAATTTCAATGGATGGCAAAAGCCTAAGCTTTCCTTACTGAGTTATCCATTGCATTTTGAGATATTCTGAGCACAAAACCTCCCACTGTTCTATTAACAAAAAAGGATAACAATATCACCGAGGAGTGAGGGCAATGCTGTTGGCCTTGGCCCATTAAGCTGGTTTCCAGGTCATGTACAGAGAGAACTGTTAGCAAGTTTAACAACAGCCAAACAAACCAACGTATTCAAGGCTATGAGCTTGAATGTCAAGAGACCAGGATAGTGTATGGACCTTAAAACAAGTTTACCCTAACAACAGGAATATTTTGAAGGATCATCTCAAACATGCAGCAGTGCATTGAGAAACCCATTGGGATAAGCAGTGCAATGCAGCAGATGTGGCTGGAGACACCAGAGCCCTCAGTACTTCTTCTGACTCTGTTGTTGGTCAGTACTCCTTCTGAATCTATTGTTAATCTTGTGGGACATTCTGTAGCCGGTCGCTTCTCCTCCACATTGCTTCCCCTGCTAGTCTGTGTCCAAAACAGAGAGGAGGTCCCAGGATGGCCTCCCATGCCACCAAGGACCAGTGCTTGTCTGCTCTGCTCACCTGAGAGCTAAGTTGTGGTGGACATGACCAGAACAGGAGACAGTATCAGAACAGAAATGCAGTCTTATTTCTCTGCTTTGTGCAGCTTTATATTCGTCAAGTAAAAACTAGACTTCATTCTTCCGTAGCAGATAAGGAATTCAGTCTGGGGCTCCACCTGCAAATATGAAAATGTACAGTAAGGAGACATTTATTTGAATTATTTAAGAAGAAGTAAATTTATAAGCCAGGATCAATAGTATGTCTGTGAAAGCTTTAATTTTAAAGTTTTTTTCTGGATACATTTTTGTTTAATATTAATACCAGAGAAGAAATCACAGGGCAGCTGTTCAGTTTTTCCCTCTCTGGGACCATACTGTAGAGTGAACAGTACACTAGTTAACTATAGTTTTGTCTGGTGCAAAAAATGGGATGGTAGCCACATCCTACAGTCAATGCTCAAGGGCACTGTGATTGTCAGCCTCTTTATACATAGCAGCTTTATAGTAATCATCATTTCAGTAGCAATTGACCTTGCAAATATAAGGTCCTGAGGCAAAGAAATGATTTACAACATAGCTGCTGGAATGCCGTCCAGGGTGGAGAGCTCGGCAGAAGTGCAGCAGCATCTAAGAATGATGACAAAAGAGGGTATATTTGTTCCCCAGACATAAACAAGAAATGCATTATCAGCAAAGTGTGAAGAACACTAAAAGAATGGACGTGTCTCCAAGCTATTTTGGAAAAGGACTCACCCTTTTAGCTCTACTTAATATTGCAAGGAAGAAAATTATTTTGGCTCACACCTTATGAGTGTGCAAGGACAGCAGAAATGGAGCATTTTATTAACATAAGTACTCTTTTGTTAAAACCTCAAAAATTGCTAGATCAAACTGGACCCTACATCTAGTCCAACATCATGTTCTAGCAATAGGTCATACCTGAAGTTTCTGAGAAACTCTGCAAGAGAAAAATTAAATTATTTTGTTAATTTGGGAAGCTGTCTATGTGAAGTTTGTGGATTCTGCATAGGTCTGAATCAGACCAAAACTCCAGTCAGGTCACAAGGTGATCTATACTGGCTCTTTGTCTTGCTTTTGCCTTAAATTACAGTTCCTGAAGAGTCCTGAAAGATGGTGAACATCTGTTGGTCGTTGCTGCCACAGATACACAAGAGAAATATCAATAGCAATCTTCTCTCCCTCAGAAGGTTTGGGCTGCCAGGTGGAGCTGCTGTGGCAAAGTGACATGTGCTGCCTCCCTTCAGCGGGGTTAAACCCTGGGATCCCCCATGCGGCAGCATCCCATTGCCCAGGGTTTCTCATGGACTCCCTGTGCCCCTTTGCTCTGGGCTGCCAGGCTGGGGCACCTCCACACCAGGCTGTCCCCAGGGCCTGGGTGGCTCTTTGGCAGCTGGCTCAGGTATCTCTGCTTCATTTCCAGGACCAGAGAGCACTGCTAGGTCGAGCATGTGTACCTCCCCCGGATTAATCACCCAGCAGCCAGAGACATATCAGAAGCTAACCAGGTGATAAAAGGACAAGACCATCGATTTCTGCTATTTTATGTACCTCAAGCTGAAAGACACTGCCAAAACTGGCGACACGGTGAGCAGGTGAAGACCTCGCATCCATCGACACTGGTAGATTTCCTGGCAGCAGCTGTGGTAGCCCTTCTGCCTTCTTCTCCCTGTGGGTGACCCCATCACTCTTCCAAAGACAGAAACTTTCTTCCTGATGGTCTTGGGTGCAGGTCGAGATGCCCTGAAAGGGAATGAGGGTTTCTCTCTTTCCCAATCCCTATTTCATTTTTTTAATTCCTAATGTATACATCCTGGTGTCTTAACTGTAGGCTTGGTTAGTATTTTTGGAGTTTTTTTAATGATAGCTTTGATAAAAACCATCGATGGGCAATAAACTTTATTATCTGTGTACTTCACTGAAAAGTAATTCTACCTTTTTTAAAATTTTCTGCCCTCTGAATTTAAGAGCAAGCTCTCCCCTTTTGTAAACTGTGGGGACACATCTAGAAGCACTTGATGTCATGCATTATTTTGAAAGCTGTTGTCAACACTTCTTTGTCTTTTTCCCTAAAATAAACTGTCCCAAACTTTTCAGCCTCTCTTCACACAAAGGTGGTTTCTGAATCCAGCAATTCCCATCATTCATCTCTCAGCTCCCTCTATTCTCAATTTTTGTAAATAGGACAGCTGGAGATGAGCACCATGTTTCAGGTGACAGTGTTCGTTGTAATGGAATGGATATATTTTCAGGCTGATTTTCCCATTCTTGTTGGTTCTAACATTTAATTTGGTTTGTATTTATTTTCTGACTGCTGCAGTCCTTTGGATGGCAAGGTTTTCACTGAACTCACCTGGTCTTCTCTGAGAGTTGTTACGGCTTTAATTTAGACCCTGGGAAGCTGTTGGAATAACTCAGAGTCTTACACCCAGTGTGTATTTTTGCTGGTCAGAACCAAAGAAGTGACAGGGATCTACCAGACAATTATTAGAGTTGTTGCAAGGAATCACAGATGCCAAATAAGCTTGTGGTGAGATGTTTTAGATTATCACCACTGAGTAGTAGGGTAGGTGTGAGATGGATAAAGGAATGAAGACACTTGGCAATAAGGATTTCAAACGCCTTCCATTTCTGCTGCACACCTGAATCTCCTAGACAAAAAGGTCTGGAATAGCTGCATAATTCCCTGTGGCTGAACAGCAACACTCACATCGGTGAGATCTGTTCTTTGGGGAAGTGGCATAAGAATGTGAAAACTTGGAGGGACACACTGGAGCTGAAATGGGATTGACATTGTCTTGGAGAAAAGCCATTCTGTCCCAAGGACAATCGTCTTTAGCCTTGCCATAACAAGCATGGCATTCTGCCACGTGGCTCCCAGGCTCAGTTATATCTCATTAATGACTAGATGTGAGACGTCTAGTCTTATGAGAAATCACGTCCCACTAGATGTGAGAAAACTTGAGCAAAATCAGACCTTAGGCCATATAGATTATATACCCCCAAAAAAATATCTGCTTCTCCATTACAGAAGTGTGATTTATTCTTAAAAAGTGGTTAATCCAATGGCACATTGCAAAGGGAAAACAAGAAACCTTTCTCAGATCACCTAGAAACTTTCATGTCTTGAATCACACCTAGACATAATGCCAGGCTATTCACTCCAAACAATATCTGACATCTCATTGAAACAAGCTGTTATGCAAGCAATGATAGTCCCTTCAAATTTAATGGAGTTTCTGAATTTAGTACCATGCATCTGCATTGCCACCTCATCTTTTTTTCAAAAGCAAAGGTTGACAAAAAAAATACAGAAAGGAGCACCTTTTTGACTCAGAATACTAATCTAGGTGTCAATCTGTTTGAGCAAAGCACTAAATTTTGAATATTTACAGAAGTGCTATCTTTTATTATTACTTAAAACACGGTAGGTCAGACTGATATCTAGTGAGATGCAAACTGAAGTAAAAAATTAAAGATTTATGTACAGTGGAAGGACATAAAGATATAGAAAAATTATTAGAGAAGCCTGTCATGTGTAGTCTATGGGCTTTTTTATTGCTATACTAATTTGGTATTATGCATATCTTCGGTACTGCTGTTCTACTAACTCCCTTTTCTTGGCAACATTCATCTTATAAACCCATGGAAGGGAATTCAGAAGCCTGTGCTCATGCTGTGTGTGTTATAAATATCAGCTACCATAGTGTTTAACTTCAGCTGCATTTTTTTATATTTCAGCAGTCATAAGGATCATGATGGTGTAGTTTTGATGGGCATGTGGGCTTCCTCTGTATCAAGCATCTCTATCTACATAGGGGACCTATTGCAGCCCCTGGAAATGGAGGATGAGTGTATGATTTGCATGGTAATCCAAATTGAGATTGATGTCAGGCTCCCTGGGAGAGTTGCCTGCACAAGTAGGGAAGAAGGGAGAAGGAGAGCAAACTCAGCATAGCCACGTTTCTGTATTCCACCCCAGGGACAGGGAGTGGGTGAGGGCTTTACTTTGCCTTCTCACCCACCAACAGAGCTGGTGTGGCAGAAACAGCAAATTTTAATCAGAAGTACATGTGGCTGCCTTCTCAGCCAAAGAGAGAGCAAAACTGGATCACGGTGGCTTCCGTGGTACAGCACAGTTACACGCTTCCTTCCCTGCATATCATGACAAAGTTATAACTAAGTCTTAATAATCTCCTGAGGATGAGCTGCTGCATCACTGCCAGAACCCTAACTCTGCCATTAAATATCCTGCGCTCCAGCCACAGGACAGTTTTAGCTTTGCAGCTGCACTTTCCTGAAAGTGTTCTGATTATGTATTGGATTTAGAAAGAAGGCAAGGAGTACACAAGAGACACATTTCCTCTGATACTTAAAAAGAGGCAGTCAAGCCAGTCACTGCGTTTAATGTCACCAGGGTTGTTTTGTTGGTAGTGGTTTTGAATTTTTTTTAAAAACAGTTTTAATTGAAAATCCAGCAGTATTTGGCTGACTGGAAAGAATATCTCCCTTCAGTCCTTATCTCCTCATGTTTTATACAAACTCTACTATAAGCAGTCTACATTAAGGGTTAGACTTCAAGGTCCCTTTTGTAGTTAAAATGTACTTCATATTACACTTACACATAGCATCTAGCTGAAGCAATCTGCCAGGCAGCCTATGCAGCAGCATCAACATCTACCTCTCCATATGCCATAACTCAGTTTCAAAATGTAGCCAGTTTTGAAGGGCATTGCTTGGCTTCATTATAACACAGATGAGCAGCAGGTGCCAGCTCATTATGAGATGCTGAGTCTGAAAAAGTGAATTTTCACTCTTAAACTTCTCAACTTTTGTGCAGTTATAAAGGAAACGTGCCTTATGAAATGATCTCTTCAAAGCATCTGTAGCCGTTATAACCTTCTATAAATAACTCTCACCAATATCTTAATCTCATCAAAAAGTAAGGAGAAATATACGCCCAAAGTAATTCCTCAGAGACTGGATGACATTTTTTAAAGAGAAGCAGATTAAGGGGTCTCCAAGCACCAGAAGCGTCTACGCCACCAGAAAAAAAAGGTATGACTGCTTTTTCGCATAGAGGGAGGACATTTGACGGTGTCCTCTCACATGTGCCATCCTGTTCTGAAGTGAGGACCCCGGCAGCTAATTAGCATCTCTGACATGCTAATTAGCATCTCTTGAAACATGAAAAATCTATACTTTTCTTTTATTAATACAATGGCTTAGAGGCTCAAATAGTTAAGTCTCACAACAGGAAGCATTGCGAAGCAAATGGCACTGCATATAGAGTGATCAGGAAGAGAGGAGGATACATAAGTTTTATAAAGGTGCCAATGAACACGTAAAATAGCGGGCACCACTCTCATGTTCTCGCCAAGGTAAATGAAGCATAATGAGCATCCCACCTTCTCTCTACCACTGCACAGCAGAAAGTAGAGGCAATTTGTCTCTCTCATTTAGTTCCTCAGTATGCCATTTCTCTGATTCTTTGCACCCAAATATGGGTGCAGTATGGGTGGTGAACTGAAGGGTGAGTCAATATAAGTTGTATATGTCTATTGATTAAAAAAAAATCAAGAAAGAGAAATATAAGGTGGAGGTGGTGCTTTCAGGAGATGATACTCTTTGATCCTAGCCTACTGTGGAAAAGCTCTGTGTTTTCTGAGGTGGAGCAACTGGTTTCATATACCAGTCAAATTTGCCTAACTCTGCTGCTAGTGGCAAGCATGGACTTCAGCCCCATTTTGACTCCTTACCTAACACACAACCTCAGTCACAGAAGTCCACTGAACCTTTTTCAGACGAGAAGAGGGTTACTTCAATGCTAGGGGGGCTGCCGCGTTGTTTCCTTTGCTGTGTGATAGCATTACAGTTACTGCTGTTTCCTTCCTTTGAAAGCTTCTTTTGCCAAACCAGCTGAAAAGGCAGGACGGTTATTATTCTGTGCATGTGTTTATTTAGGCTGCCAAGTGAGCAGACAAGGGAGACTTTTTGCAGAAAGGAGCAGGATTTGTCACATACAGACAGATGGTTTCATTACAGATGGTGTAATTTCTGTGCAAGGTGTGGGGACCTTTCTGTGAAAGGTGTGGAGACCCTGTGCAAGCAGCCCTGGACTTTGGTAACTCCTTTCAAATGAAATAGGAAACTGTTGACAATTAGGAGAGGGACTCTTGTACAACTAGATACACTGCTGTGATGAGTGGGTGGTGGTGTTGCTTCTCCTTTCTTTAGCTGAGAAACATGATTTTTATTGTTGCTACAGTTGAGCCTGAATAACAGCTTCTGGCCTATCATTCAAGAAAGGGAGCTCTTACTTCCACAAAATTTAATCCTTTCTTGATCCGAATATCTTGTAATAGATGCTCACAGGTTTTCAACATATTCAGATTCCAGCTTGAACTTTATCCTGTTCCTTTCTCAGCAGGGTTCACTTCCAAAGAGAAGAGAAATGCTGCCCCCTGTGCCCATCTCACCTTATATTCTTATTGTTGTTCTGGCATGCAAAGTATAAGTCAAGGAGCATATTTGGGGCTGTAGGGTTCTCCTTGCTCTCTCTTTCACCCGTGCATTAGTTCTTGCCATCTTGACTTCTCTCCTTTAAAAAAGCCTGCTCCTGGCAAGCAAGGAGAGGCAGCGCCAAGACAGGCAAAGTTAGCAGTAGTCAGCTGTCTGGGGCAGCAGTGTGCATGTTTCTGCTGACCCTTTTGCCCATGCCAGAGCATTGGAAAGCTTGTACAAGTCTTAAAGACTTAGACCAACCATCTGAGCCCCTTGCATTTGAATAGCTTTACCCCATGCTTCTGTGAGGGCTCTCTCCCCTGGGACACAGGCTGTGTGTTTTGGAGCTGGGCTTCCCGTCCTGGCGACGTTTTGAATGATAGCTGCCTCTAGCATCTTCAGCAATCTGTCCTCAGTGAACAGGCAAACAGAACGGAAATCGCTTGCAGTGGGGTTTTAAATACCCAGAAAGAGTAGGGGAAAAGGGAGTAATTAAAACATATACCTCTTCCAAAATACTTTCAAGAAAAGGCAATGTTATAGGCTGGAAAGAAAATCCAGGACTAAAATTTAAGATAAAGATAGAGGCCCAAAGGGTCTAGGTAACGTGAATGGCAAAGACTCAGTCTCAGTGGTGATCTGGTTGGGGCACATTTTGAATCATCTTCAAATGAGTGTAATTGGTGTGAAACAATAGCATGTCACGGCAAAGTCCGCCATTATAGTTGAAAAACCTATGCTTGCTGAGAAGCAGAAAGCAGTGTCCAGGAAGCCTCCTTGATGACAGTTTTTCGCCTGCTGGTAGGCTGAAGGATGAGATCCCCTACTTGTCAGTGTCCTTGGGCAAAGCCATTTGAGCAGCCTAAGGCCCAATTAAATACAGCGTCTGCCAAATCACTGGGTGGTAGTAGGGAAAGATCTTTCAGGAGGGATGCCAAAATAATTATTGCTGCTGCAGAAATATGTGATGAAGGCAACACAAAGGAAATGATATACTACAGACAATGTCAGGAGACCTGTTGAGACTCAAGTTGAGAGTTTGAGCTCTGCACCGCATGTGGCATTGGGACTGGATGAGCCCACATATCTATTTCTAAGAGCAGGTGCTCTGTTCCCCTCCGCTTTTC
Source organism: Fregata magnificens (assembly GCA_013389945.1). Taxonomy (NCBI): domain Eukaryota; kingdom Metazoa; phylum Chordata; class Aves; order Suliformes; family Fregatidae; genus Fregata; species Fregata magnificens. The sequence continues at coordinate 134,638 of WAAD01041409.1, read as the reverse complement.
TGTGGGACCAGTCCTCTCAACCCATCGGAGTAGTGCAGTATTGCCAGCATCAGCAGCATTTTTGATTGCAGGAGCAGTGAAACTAATGAAGGCCGATATCTCAAGGGCATATGACTTGAGGATGAGTGCCTGTGGCCTTTCTCTGATCCTTAATAAGGCTGCAGCCTCTTCCTCCTTGGAGGGCATTATTAAGAAATGTCTCCCCTGCCTGGGAGCTTCTTTTTACAGAATATATAATATCTGAGGCTTACCTTCTTCTGTCAAATTTCAATGAAATTGGTGAATGGGTGCAAAAGTTATTGAAGCAAGGACAGGTAACACACACATAAACATAGACAACGAATATAATTACATAAGCCTCATTTCCTAAGCAAACCAAGCTAAAAAAGATTTAATTACTGTAACTTGGCCCAGAGACACATGAAGCAAAAACTGCTGAGGGTCTGATTTTCTGACTGGGGATTTTTTTTTTTTTTAAATAGTTGTCAGTATGATTTATCTAGGGCCTGGAATAGCCATGAAATAGCAGCCGTGCACTTTTCAGGAGAACAGTGTTCAGAATGGTGCTGGGATATGAGGAGTAACAAGAGTGTAGAACAATGGGGAACTTGAGAAGAAACTGAAATTTGACCTCTCCCAAAAATTCAAAAAAAGGAATTTTCACAGATAGGATTGTGCACAAAGAGTCTTACTGTTTTATAATGATTTTTTTTTTCCTAAATATAAACACACAAAAAACATTTTTTAAAAAGGGTTTCCTGTGAGCTGGATATACAGACAATATTTTCTTTCGGAAACATGGGCACACATTTTGCAAGAAAAAATGATTCTGACAGAACCTGGCAACTGCTTTGTGAAACTGGCATTGTTGCCATTTTAATTGCTGCAGGAAAGGCAATTTCAGCCAAGGGCCAGAAAGCACCTTTATTTGGGACAGGGCTGCCAGGCTCTCAGGGTTGCAGCTTGGAGCAGCCTCGTAGCCACAACATTTCGATTTTTTTGAGCAGTGGCAGCTGCCTGATGACCTGGAAGGATGTGGGGGAGCCGTAGCCTCTGGAGGATTCAGAGCTATTGGAGGCAGTTGTGTTGTGTGCTGATGCACAATACTGCTGCTTTAAAGTTTTAGCGAAAAATGAAGCAGCACAAAACTATGTACAATTGGTACATAGACTTATTTCAGATAGTACCTTGTTCTGAAATAAGGTACTGAAGAACTTGATCTTAATGCTTCTCAGTTAACTACAAGCAAAGCTATCTATGAATCTAAGAGCTGAAGAATACTGCACCACAAGGAAAACTGTAATGCATGAAAGGAGTACAGCTGATATCTTTATCAGGCAAAAATATTAGTGAGTTGGCTTCTTCAGCCTTACCTCCACCACAGCTCTTCAATTTTAGAGCAATAACTGATGATCTGAGGAGATTTAGATCATGATTAGTGACTGGGACCAGAAACTGAACAAGAAACTACCAGGAGACTCAGAATTTACCCTGTTGTGTACTGTAAGATACTGAGATTTACAGTCACTGTGGGTATCTGGGGAGTACAGTAAAAGAGCATGACTCCTTAGAAGCTTTAGAAAGAATGTTTTAGCTGAGCTAAAGTAAAGCTAACCAAAATAACAGTTTCATGTGCTTGAAATAACATACCTGGACAAGAGATCAAGGCATTGAGATACACAGACACATCATAGAAAGATCACTGTGATCAATACATGTACCTCAAAAGGTGAGAAAAGGACATGAAGAATACTTGGACTGGTGTACTGCACAGGAGCATCAGCTAATTTCCATCAGCAGTGTCCTGAGAGCAAATGAGATACAAATACTAGAGTTCGGAGGGAAAAAAAGGCATTAACTGGAGAAGCGACAGCCCTGAGATGCGTGGAAAGTAAATGACAAACCAAGGCATTGATAAATGCTTCCAGAGGAGAGGAAGGCCAAATTTAGTGAATGCAAAATTAATGTCTTTACCAATTCATCATAACACTGTTGCTGATGTTTAAATGAAAACAGTGCAGTGCTCTCACTAATTTAATTGAGCGTGACTATAAATGTCAGACTCAACAAAGTGTCCTGTTCGTCTGAAACTTCATTTCGTCAGATAATTTCTGATGAGCTGTTGCTAAGAACAGGGAGATCACATCTTAGCCATGACCTTTTCAGGAACTACTCTTTTTGTAAGCATGAGACACAAAAAAGTATGTTAACATTTATCTTTGGTTGCCTAGTCTTGCATGCTATGCCAATAAGGTGCAGACAAGTCCTAGGGAGCTAAAACTGAAACCTAGCAAAATATTACAAAAAATAGAAATCTCTTTGTTGTTTTACTTTACAGAGCTATAAAAACTTTTTTTTGTGAATTTTAGTGTGTGTGCAAATGACTGTAAATGTGTGTAAATGACAATAAATCTATATACAGAATGATAATAACTACACAAATAAGCAGATACCACTCATTTCTCTGTAAACGGCTGATAGATTGAAAAAACTTGACCAGAAGAACCTGGTCATAAATAACTAATTTTGATTTTCCAATGTTAGTGCATATGTTAAGTTACACTGTGATGCAAAACAGAGAAATGAGTCTTTCAACAAAAAAATATTTGTATGGGCTTTTTTTTTCGACAGCAGCAACACTATTTCACAAATCTTTTAAAAGCTAACCCTGCTTAATCTCAGGCCTAATGAAAGTTTCTGTTTAGTTTTAAGTTTATGCTGCAAATTGTTGTTTTATTCTATGAAATGGCAGTACTCAAAAAGGACGCTGTGTTTTCAGTTTTGAGTGTTCTGGTATTCTACCTTTTATTGTCCATTCGTGATGCATTCTGAGAAGACCTATAAAAAAGTCATAATAATCTTGTATGGAAATCTTTAATTCATAACCCGCTTCCATTAATGCTATGTTGACTGAGCATAGCACATTGCTGACAGCTTCTGTAAACCCACAGGCTTTGCTGGTGTGGCGCCTGTGAAGCCTGAAATGGGTTTCATGGCAATTCAGAAAAAGCATTATTGATACCTAAATTTTCATTTTCTTGGCTCTGACAATGTGTGGTTCAGGCTAGTCACAAACCCTATGGACTATGTAAGCTGAATATATAACTACAGTGACTTTAGTAGTTGAAATTGGATAGAAAATTTCTGTACATGGGACAATGTGGATAGGTTGCAGTGTATTTCTAGCCTAAGAAGTTGAGCACTGATAAATGGGTGGATGCTAGTACTTCTGTGGATGCTATTACTATTTCATTGTAACAGCTACCTTCAAGTTGTGAATGTATTTTTTTAATCTATGCTTACTCAATCATTATTATTATTTTGTATGAGAATACAGTCTTCTTGCCTGTCTTTAGAAATGCAGGCTATTACTGGCCAGTTATTTTTTATATACTTTGTACAATAAATAGCTTATTTACTTACATTTACATATTCATAATAGTATACTTCTAATAATATTGTATTATTTTACTGCTAATGGATATCCCTCTTTTAGTTGCACTCATACTTAACATAAACACACTAATTCTTGAGTAGTAGTTGGAAGATAAGGATTAAGCATGTTTAGCATAATCTTTAAGTACTGTCATGTCTGTGTGAGAAACACAAAATGAGTTCTCAGTGTTAAAAAAATCTTCGTATCAAGTGTTGAAATAAAAAGCTTAGATAGATTACTTGTCAACGAAAGGAAGAAGCCTGTAAGTAAATTATGTTCTCTCCATTCCTTGCCACTTGCATGGATTAAAAAACTTTACAGGTGTATTTTCTTTCTTTTCCTGGGCTATTTATGCTTGTGTTATTTGCTTTACTAGAGCTCTGAGTCTCCATCGGAATCTCTGCTTGTTCATTATATGTTTTCAGATGAGCCAAAAGACATTTTCTCAGCACTTTCTCTAACAAAGCAATAGATGAAGTAAACAAGGTTATCTTTCTCATCAGGATAGTCTTAAGGAAATCTTAGTAGTCCTACACAGAGGATACAATTAATTATTGCCATTAAATGGGTAAAGGCAAGATGACGTTATCTTGCAACATCCAGTATAGTTGAAGTTGATACCGAGCATTTATGGGCTATTTTAAATTCAATTCACATATATTTGTGTTAAAGATCTTTGATGGAATTTACTCCATTTAATTTACACAGCTATTCTGCCCCTAATTTGAGGTGCCCTACATAGTCAGTAGAAAAAAAAAGAGGTGATTTTTAAAGTCCGCTAGAGAATGGTATTCCACTCCCGCTGGGGTGTTTGAACTCAGTTGGCCAGCATCTTTTGGTGGCACTGCTGTCCATCCTAGTCATAAGGAATTTAAGCACTTGCTTAAGAAGGGCTATGTCACTAAGCATCTTCAATGTAACTGCAGTTTAAATGAATGGAAGAGGAAGGCTGTGTCCTGGCTATAGAGAATGTCAGCAGATGGAAGAATTGCAGATTTGCCAGATATTCCTTTAATAAACTGAGACGTTTATGTTCCGCTTTGGCTGTTTTATAGCTTTGTTTTCTAATTTGCCCAAAGCAACCCCAACTAGGTTTGGTTTTAAATTCTGATGCCAGGAGCTTTTACTTGCTCTGGTTTATCCAAATATTTTTCATCTGCTCTATTGTTATGATGGTGGCTTCCTCTTTTTCATAAGGCTGAGTTAAGAGTCAGCTTCTATACCGAAAATTGTGAGTGATTTCCATCACCTACATCTGCTTGAGATACTACTTAGTATGCAGCCACTCAGACGTTGCGCATCTCAGCAAAAATCCTGGGAAGCACCTCAAGATTTGCCCTCAGCACATCCAGCACAAAATTCATGTTTAAATAGGCATGAGAAAATCTTGCATACAGCTTAATATTCTTCGATAGTCAGTTACAAACTGTAAAGAGAAGTGATTTTTCTCTTCTCATTTGAGTGCATGCAGTCAGCCAAACACAAAATTTTAGCTGCTAAAATATTCATTTTGTGCTGTTTGTTTTCTGTTACAGAACTCAATGTATGTATTTAGCAGTACAATAATGAGGCCAATCTCTTGGCAGTAGTACATAGCTCTTGAATTCTCAGCATCATTCAGTCGTTGCAGGCCACATGAAGTCCATGTAAAAGAAGGGAGAAGAGACGAGACTGCTGGCTGATTGAATCTCACCCCAAGGCCTCCAAAGAACAGCAAATGCTCAGGTGAAGCCTCCCATCTCTATGCAGAGCTGGCCGTGGTATGTAAGACCTAGGGCAGCGCAAAGCAGCAGCACAGGATCCCAGCAGACTCTGAAAGGCCATCTCTTTGCCACACATTTCTGAAAATTTCCTCCTACCTAGAATCACCATGTGCAGTCTCACAGCCAGTAGAAATATGAGACTTGGTCTACATTATTAAAAATTATTTGAACCACATTATGAATAAAGTCTTAGACTATTCCTTGTCTGTAATGACACACAAAGGTAAAGCATCATGAGGTCATTATGAAATAGCTACCTTAGCAATGAAAAATCAGTACAGGGAGCTAGAAAATGAAATTCTGTCTCTTACTGGCATCTTTGTTTATAAGCAGAAAACATCTAAATGTGTGGAGAATAGAATGAGTACATATTCCAGAATCATTCTGATCAAGTGAGAACCTGAACTAGAAAAAAGTATTTCAGGACTTTAATTTTTCTCTGGAAGGCATTGGTATTGCAGAAAACTGAGAGCAAAGTCTTCACATTGTTCCATACAAAACAGAACAGGGGATTGGCATGAAGTGTCCATTCTGTAAAAAACATGAACGAGACCGCATATCACTAGGCAAGGTTTCGGTATATGTTCTGACTGCACTGATCTGTGCAAGAACACTCCTTAGAGAAGATACAATATATATGCGGTAAGTTAGGAGAGGATGAGCCCATTTACCATTAATGATGTTAGGAATGGGGATGCCATATAGCTAAATCAGAGGAATCTGAACATTTATCATGTGTTCTAATTACCAGTGGAATAATTTGTGAGATAATCTGCTGGCCAGAGCAATGCAAGCAGATAGGCAAAAGCAATTGCTGCATACAAGGTTTCTGAAAATTACCTTCCAAATAAAACTGTTAGCAAGCGGTAAAAATAAGTCTATAAATAAAAATGCGTAGCAAAACCTTAAGATGGGCTATAATATGAGACTGTTTCTTGGGGTTTTTTTTGTTGGGTTGGTTTTTTTTCCAGAAAAGGTGAAGGCATTTGCAAGACAATAGAAAAGTGTAGTTATAGGGACAATATATGATAAAACTGTTTTCAAAAAAACAATCACTCTTGGTACCAATTGCAAATGAATCAAAAGGAAAATTGTTTGGTGAGCATAATAAAGACAAAGGTATGATGACGCAACAGAATTGCCTTAGTTTCTTAAGGTAATTTCAATCTATTCCACCTATCCTTTAGAATCTGATACTTGGAACAGGGATTTTTCACTACTGGGGCTGTTTGTGACAAAATCATAGTACCCCTATATGAGAAGTATCTGTTAGATTTTAAAAGAAAACTATGTTTTTTTCCAGAAAGTGAGCACCAGGAAATGCCATATCTCAAAACATCTTCAAGGGGAAACTTCTGTCTCTCGTTTCAGTCCAATCCTGTTCATTCTTCTCTGCCTTCCTTCTTTTCTTTCTTATTTTCACCTTTCTATTCTCTTCTCTGTTTTCTCCAAGCCAACATTACAATTTGTCTATGAGTAGCAAAAAATGAGGAAAATGTTTACTTCCTACAAGAGCTCGTTAATGGAAAATCCTTCTTTTGGGACTGACTTCTCTGACAGTAACACTTTTCTTCCTCCTTTCTATTTTGAAGGCCCAAAAGATGCATTGATGCCGCAAATTCCTCCCAAAAGCTAAGCTACCATATAATGTATCAGTAAATTGTATCAGCGTTCTAGCGCTTCTCTCAAAAACCAGAATTAGTCCTGGATAAAAGGATAATTAAGCATTACTGTTCATGATGGTGACTGGATCCTCTAGTTTTAAGCCAAAGTGATATCAGAATCATATTAAAGCACATTTTTAGGTAGAAAAACTTTGTTCTTTTCAATGGGAGATGGATCCTTTAACTTCAGGGCAGTATTAGATCCATTATTTTGCAGTCAGGGTTATGTTGGTTGATTTTTTTTCATGAGCTAATGCACTGTTAATAAGGTGTCAATTCCCGATGCAAGCAAACAGGGCAAAGAATAAGGTTTATAATTGCTGTAGTTATCACCTAACTGCAATTACCTACAACTGCTGAAATAAATCACTTCAGGTTTTAAAGCTATCTTTACAGCATTCACGTTTATCTTTTTTTATTATAGCTGCCTTTTAAAATACCTCATCGTTTTACTTTTTTTTTTTTTTTCTGTTTTTAAATCATTGAGTGAGAAAAAAGCTAGTCACCTTAATTTGTGGACAAAGAGAACTCAATATGCATTCAATTACAAGTATGAGTATCGTTTTCCATAGGTCTTAAGTAAACAATTAAATGTCTTCACTCTCTTTCCCTACTTCTGCTTCAGTCTAGCCTGATGGGTTCCTCCTGAAAAGACATAATAAATTTTCTATATCCCCTAATTTTTGTTTTGTTTTATTTTAAACTAGTTGAACAGAAACTTTGCTCTTTCTGCCATCTAACTGTGCTTAATAAGTGCATGCAATCATGAAATCTAAGGTAGTATCATTTTTAATGTGGGAACTTCCAGGATTCTCCTAGTTAAAAGTGCACACACCTTCTGAGAACAAACACTGGACAGATACAGGAATAGATCACTGAGAAACCTCTTTCTCTGAAATGTTGAGAAGCTAGGATCAAAAATGCAGTTTTCTTGCCAGCAAAGAAGCATTTATAAAGACTGCTAACAAGAAAAAGAGCCCAGGCAGCTTCTGTAGAAGCACGTGATTTGTCATCCACACCACGGTACCAGAGAAAGGTGCATTTCTGGACTTCATTATCATCATCTGGCTGGGGCTGTGTTGACAGGGGTCTCCCTCTTCCTCTGACTGAGGCTGTGTTGACAGAGGTGTCCCGATTAGTCTGAAGAAGTGTTTACTAGGTAGCATTCGAGGAAGCAAAGCATGTCTGGAAGCAGCTGGATGTAAGGTGTAAAGGGCTGCTCATCGCATGCCTCTAATTGTGGCAGGGCATCCTCCCTCTCCTGACAACCTTCATCCGCAGCAGTCAAATCTACCACGCTCCCTCCATGTCTGTGGTGTAAACTCTGACCACTAGCTGATGGCGACAGCTTGTCTTTCACATCATGGTTTCTCCTGACTTTGAGTGTATATCTAACACCCCTGGAAAAGCAGAACCTTCCCAGAATCCAGCTCTGTCTTTCAAATATATACTCCTGTCACAAGCATCAGCCCCCTGGCAGACACTTAACTGAACTGATCCTTTCTTGCCTGTTTCCCTCACATTTTCAGTTTTACTGCTGCTTTCATTAACTCCTGATTGCATGCTCCGAGCATACACATTTTTCCAAGGCTAGGAAGGAGAGATGAGCTTCCTTGTTGCATTATGCCTTCTGCCACAAGCTGAGTCTCCCTGTGTTACATGTGAATACAAAGTGTGGGGAACCAGCAGTAAAATAAACTGATTTCACAGAGGGGGAGAAAAATGTCTGAAGAGATGAACGAGGTTGGGTTTTTTCCATGCCTCTCTGTCTTTCCATGTCTTGGGTACATTTCTAAGGAAAGTTTTTTAGACAGAAACTAGTTCTTCAAGTGGTCTGTGTCTTTTTTGACATGACCTCCTTCCTGCTATCTTCTTCCCATCTCTACTCACTTCCTAAAATAGAGTCATTATCACAGAAAAGAAGGTGAAACAAAGAAATCAAGCATTGATCTAAGATGCCCAGACCAACTGCAGCATTGGGGAAATCAAGGTTAGAGGCAGTATGCACTGACAGGCATGGATACATTAATGGTTGTATTATGGAAGTTGCTGATTTTCCATCAGTGTTTACTCCTGTAACAGATGTGCTTCAGGGCAACTTGACACCAGTTCTCACGGCTCTCTTATGATTGCATATGCCTCTCATCCAGCCTGGAGATGTTTCTGGCCTTGACCATTTTTCCAGCAGTTTGGTGGAGGCTTCTGCACAAATCACTCAGTCTCCCTAGAAAGTGAAGCAGTATGAACATGAAGAATGAAGTTTAAATATTTTTAACCTGATAGTTATAAATTATATCATGGTGATGTGAGAAGATGTGGTAACATGAGTTAAATTATTGCAATAACAAAAAGGAAATAAAAAAAAATCCACAGAATCTTGCAGGTTGTCAAGACAATTTGGCTTTCTCTTACAATAGGTTCACCACCAAAATGGCAAAAAGTGCATTTATTGTTTATCCATGTTTGCATTATTGGAGTTAAACTCAGTGGTACACTTTGCAAATGTATATGTTTAAGCCTATAAGGAAAGCAACAAAGGTACCAATCATTTGTGTTAACTGGAAAAGCCATTAAGTATGTTTGGTGAAAGTAAACAGGAGTTATTACATGGTTACTTTCTACTGGGCTCTTAAAGAAATAACTTCAACCAAATTTGTTCTTGACTTGATTTTACAAAGGCACGTAGTATCAGTCTTACAAAAAGCCAAATGGTCAAGGTGTTCTCTAAAAGTCTTTGGCATGGTAGTGTATAAATCTAAAACCTGCAGAAGATGCAAATTGCTACAGCACAGCCTACAAAATAACCACCAGGCCAAAAAATAGGAGAATTTAAAGGCAATCAAGTAAATTCATGGGAGGGAAAATGAAGATGTTGACACAGACTTTGATTGAGAAGCTCCTGAGTTGCAGGTTGCCAGAACTTGGATGGCTGTAACACAGAACACACACTTGGTTGTCGTGGTTGTCTTCTTCCCATGCCGTCCCCCTCACCATCTTACTGGCACCCGCTGAAAAGCCTCCAGGACCTCCTGGAGCCTTGCGCTGCGGCAGTATGGATATTCTTACATAACCTAAAGCAACCTGACAGGATAACTACACGTGATAGCAATTTGTTCAGTGTGGATGGCTTGAAGCCACAAGGTCAAGAATTTAAAGTAGTTTACTGCCGTTTGTCATGCTGGGGAAGTGAAGGAAAACAGACATTTCTATAGATAATACACTCTTAGTTGTAATGCAGGCTGAACAGCAGAGGTTGCATTTTCCTGTGGAAGTACTGAAGTCTCCAGTTCTGATATTTTCTAAAATGAAGCATTTAGAGGGCTAGAGGCAATTAGGCTGTATACAAGAAATATTGGATTTCACTGAAAGAAGAACCATCATGAGTAGTCCATTCTATAAGTTAAATGAATCCTAGGAGTGATATACTGTCCAAGTAGATGTGTCATTATTCCATAAGAAATATTATATCTTTTAAATGAATTGAAAAGTGAAGTCACCTGGCACTGGAGCAGAACATAATAGCAGTTATTTATCAGGTTGAAACAACTCCCATTGAATCACTAGTACTTATCTCCTTTGATGTAAGTAACCCAACCATTGTAAGAGCAGATGTCAGTGACTAGGGATTAAGGGAACTACTATTGAAAGGGCGTGATGGTCTCCTGAAGTCAGTTCCTTATTATTTAATGACAATTAATAATACTGAAAGTAGTTATTCTGAAATTGAATCTGTCTCTTCTTAGTCAAAACATAGGAAAAATCCTGAAAGATGAGAGTCTCATGAACTTGTTCCTGACTACATGCTGCTCATGCCAGCATAAACAGCCATGCCTCGGGTAATATGACAGCAAGCTTTCAAGCTTACTGACAATATGTAATGGATTTTTGGTGAGGTGGCCATGGGATGAAAAAAAAGCCAAAAAATCAGGAAGAAATTGAATTCAAGACTAATTGATACAACTTTTTCAGTAAAATTTGGAAAAAAAATGTAAACAATTTAAAATAATGTATTAAAAAAAATAAAATCTTTGTTACTTCCAGGATATTTGAAACATTTTTACTTGCAATGATTATGATGAAATTTACCTGAGAAAAGGGGCCTGCTACAAAGTCTGCAAATTAGCACTTGGGGCCACAATTTCTGCAGTGGGAGCTGGTGTAGGAAGTACAAGAGGGCAAGGATTTCCCTTCCTCCGTTATCAGGATGTAAATCAGGAGGTAGGATTAGGACCCAGACCACATGGCAGCCCCCCTTGTGGCCCTGATACTGCTTTGTGGGGAAGGGATAGTTCCGCCACCACCACGTGGCATGAGCGCACAGCAGCCACAGCACAGTGAGGAGGCCATCTGATGCTTCTTTCCTCCTGAACTGTGGGGAAAAGATACCAGATTCTCCACGAATTAAGCCAATCTGAGAAGGCTCTTGAAAGCCAAGTCCTGCTTGACTAACCTGATCTCACTCCATAAGATGATCCACTTAGGTGATGAGGGAAAGGCTGTGGATGTTGTTTACCTGTGGTTTAATAAAGCCTCTGACACCATTTCCCACAGCATTCTCCTGGAGAAACTGGCTGGTCATGGCTTGGATGGGCGTATTCTTCTCTGGATAAAAAAACTGGCTGGATGGTCAGGCCCAAAGAGTTGTGGTGAATGGAGTTCAATCCAGTTGGCAGCTGGTCACAAGCGGTGTTCCCCAGGGCTCAGTGTTGGGGCCAGGTCTGTCTAATATCTTTATCAATGATCTGGATGAGGGGATCGAGTGCTCCCTCAGTAAGTTTGCAGGTGACACCAAGTTGGGTGGGAGTGTTCATCTGCTGGAGGGTAGAAAGGCTCTGCAGAGGGATCTGGATAGGCTGGATCGATGGGCCAGGGCCAATTATATGAGATTCATCAAGGCTAAGTGCTGGGTCCTGCGCTTGGGTCACAACAACCCCATGCAACGTTACAGGCTTGGGGAAGAGTGGCTGGAGAGCTGCCTGGCGGAAAAGGAGCTGGGGGTGCTGGTTGACAGCCGGCTGAACATGAGCCGGCAGTGTGCCCAGGTGGCCAAGAAGGCCAATGGGATCCTGGCTTGTATCAGAAATAGTGTGGCCAGCAGGACAGTGATTGTTCCCCTGTACTTGGCACTGGTGAGGCCGCACCTCAAATACTATGTTCCATTTTGGGCCCCTCAGTACAAGAAGGACATTGAGGTGCTGGAGCGTGTCCAAAGAAGAGCAACGAAGCTGGTGAAGGGTCTAGAGCACAAGTCTAATGAGGAGCAGCTGAGGGAACTGGGGTTGTTTAGCCTGGAGAAAAGGAGGCTCAGGGGAGACCTTATCTTATCACTCTCTACAACTACCTGAAAGGAGGTTGTAGCAAGGTGGGTGTCGGTCTCTTCTCCCAAGTAGCAAGTGATAGGGTGAGAGGAAATGGCTTCAAGTTGCACCAGGGGAGGTTTAGTTTGGATATTAGGAAAAATTTCTTCACCAAAGGGGTTATCAAGCACTGGAACAGGCTGCCCAGGGAAGTGGCTGAGGCACCATCCCTGGAGGTATTTAAAAGACGTGTAGATGTGGTGCTTAGGGACATGGTTTAGTGGTGGACTTGGCAGTGTCAGGTTAACAGTTGGACTTGATGATCTTAAGGGTCTTTTCCAACCTAAATGATTCTATGATTAAATGTAGGGCTTTCTGTTAGAGGGAGTCATTATTTGGTCAGAAACGTGATCAGAGGGCTCAGTCAAATAGGAGCAAGGCTTGAGAAGATTTCAGAAGATGCAGGGCTAAGGCTCGGAGGCCCTGCAAAGCTTGACTTCTTTTACTGTACCTCTGCATCCTCTGACATAATCTGCCAGCCAGAAAGAATTAACCTTTAGATCAATCTCACAGACTGGCACAGCAGAATTGGCAGTGATATTTGCTTGGCAGCAAGAGTTCTCGTGGAGAATGGCAGGGCTCGTGTTTGTTACTCAGTTGGGTCCTTCATCATTATTTCTTTATTTACATTGATGGGAAATATATGAACATGGCATTTCAAATTAACACATAGTCATTTTCTACAAATTAGAACTGAGGGACTGGTGGGTACTTTTCATGCTGTGTTAGTGAGAGGGATAAATGAGGCCATGCACACCTTATGGCAGTGCCCCAGCAGGGTGGAACCTTAAACAAGATGAAGACGACACTTATAGGAGGAAAACATCACGAAAATAGCACCATGACCAAAGAAGTTGTTTTGTAACACAAATATCAAAATTTATCTGTATCCAATTACAGCTGAGACAGTTATATTAACTGGCTATTGTTGTCGTTAGGCTTTTAATTTGCATTGTAATCTACATCTACTATATTAGTTATTAGATGAATAGGCATTTATCATATTATGCATTAGAGAACAATCTAGTTTTAACTAGCATGTGTGTGCTGTTGTTTTCTAGATGGTCTATTATTATGGTTTGGGCTAGTTGAAGATTTATTGTTGGACTTCTATTGGAAAATGCCATTCTCTAACAAAAAGGAAATTAAATATTGACATGAGGATTAATTATGACTACTAAGTGCTAAATTGATAAAGGAAGACTTTCAGAAGCTATTTCAGCTGTAGAGATCAGGTGATGTCTCATTAAATACCACAGTCTTTAGAAGTATTATGATGGCATAATAACTTTTAAAATCCCATATTAATTAAAAATTTGCTTTTTTGCACTGTATTGAACTAATTTCAGAAGTACAGTAGCACACATTACATTAGAACTATTGTCACTTTCAAAACAATCTGTCCTTTTCAATTGTTTACATCCTATACTGACCACACCCCCACACCCCCCCTTTTTTTACATTCTATCAGTTTGCACAGCTTCTTCAGAGCATATGTAAAGCAGTATAGTTCTGTGTCTGGACGTCAAATTAGTACAATCAACTACATCTCTGAAGAGATCTAATTCTGATAGAACCAATCAGAATTTTTCTCCATTGCAAAAAACCAACAACTGTGAAAACTCATAGTTTTGCCAGTCTTATGACTCTATTTTTGTGTGCCATACAACTCTTTAGCTGAATTATACCACCAAACTCACTGAGAAAGCATCAGTTGAGAAATTTAGGTATTCCCAAATAGCTCTAAATCAGTGAACAGATACTGTTTTGCAGTACCTTTTTAATGAAATGCAACGTATTTTTATATATATATAATTTTTTAATTAATTTCTAGATGGCTACCCTAAAGAGGAAATGATTTACAGATGGAGGAAAAACTCAGTGGAGGCTGCTGACCAGAAGTCTTGGAGACTCTATCAGTTTGACTTTATGGGTCTCAGAAATACTTCAGAAATTGTGAAAACCTCTGCAGGTAAGAATGATACAAATGGTAGTGCTTGTTTTGGAAAAAAATTTATTTCAAAATATATGTTCCAAGTTTGTTTTCATTTGAGTGCAATTTGATTTCAATGTGTACCAATGTTCACATTAAAACCTCTGAAGTGCAGACTTCAAAACTATTGACTTTGTCTAGATTTTTGATAACTTCTTCTCTTTTTGTATTTTCACAAATCAAGGAATAAATGCTAACTTGACATGGCTGTTTGTTATATACTTGAAGTTACTATATGATTCTCATTTCTCAGCTAAGTTTATTAAGCCATTCCTGCATTGAGAGATACATTTCCACCATAAATTAAAGAGAAAGATTTTGAGCACAATGGTAGAGTTAGTGAAATATGACACTGTCAATAGTAGTTAATCATTCAGCCACAGGTTTAGTATTTTTCTTAATATGTCAAAGGCACTTTCTATTTCTCAGCTGATAAATGCCTTTGCTAGTGACCTTACTAATTGACTGTAATTAAAATCTAATGATGCTTATTTTATTTCTTCAGAAATCTTGCTGTTTCTTATAATAACAGAAACATAGGGAAAAAAGATGTGTAAATAGAATACCTTATTTGAACTGGATAAATTCTCATAAAATTCAAACAATGTCTAAACTTTATACAGGACCCTGCAGTAAGCTCCGTGATTACCATTTGGTAAGTCTTCTCCCATCTGCAGAAGGAACGTGGTAGAAGGAACCTTCTGCTTAACTGGTAGTGAATTTTTGAAAAATCCAATTTATTTTTTTCAAAATGTAAGCAGAACTATGTTATTCTTTTGGAAACACTGTGAATAATAGTAGTAATAAAAAATTATTAATCAGGGAAACTACTGCTGTTTGGTCATGACCCACCCACTAACATCAGTAATGTATTCTCAAGGCTGGATAGCAATTTTTGTAATGAAGACTCACTAAAGCTTTAGTGAGTATTTTGGGCTGGTAGTTTGGCAGAGCAAAATGTTGCAAACAGCGCATGTGTAAAAGCTGTCTTCTGTTACGGATACAAACCCTTGTAGTCTGTAAGTTTCTCAGGAATGCAAATTTCTCAGGTGAGTCAGCCATAAGTTGAACTAGGAGTTGGTGGATAACAGTCAAGTACCAAACACCAAATCATTAAAGTATCTGTGTATGCAGGCATGGAGCTTATTGGAAGGGATGGTATGAATAGGAGAGAAATCCCTGCTCATTCTGCTTTGCTCACATCTGGAGTGATGCCATCCTGAGTTTGCATGAAGAACTGCTAAATACGCATGCAAGAAGAATAACTGAATCAGCCATATTAAGATGTTGAGAGTGTCTTGATAAACAGATCTATTATACTTTTCCTTTGCACAGGACAAAGTCATTTTTATAGAGGTCTCATTCAACTGAGTAAATGGTTAATGTGGAGCAAGGGAAAATACATTTCCTATGCTCTTTTTAGTATGTGCCCAGTTCTTATTAAGATGAGTGAGTTGAGAGTATATTTTTCCTATTATTGCTATTGCTGCTTCTGCCCACCCATGTTTATGAGTGTAAAAGCCAATAGCAGTGTTGAACTGAACCTACTGGAGCCATCATGACATTTCTATTCCCCCAAAGGCCTCACAGTAGCAGAAAGTTGTTGGCAAACCGTTTTTCAGTTGTTTATTCAAACACTAAAAAAAAACCCAAACCCAAATCAACCCTATCAGGACGTTGTGGAAACTAACTTGGAAGAAACAGTGTAAAATGTATGGGTCAGATTGTCAGCTGTGTTTTTAGGTAGAAAAATGAGTTGTGCATATGGCGCATATATTCTGGCCAGCAGATGGCTGAGAAGGGGCTCTCATTCAACAGATATATGAAAGGTGTGAAAAATAAAACCCTGAGTTTGCACATGGACCTGAATTTGCATAAATAGACTGTCTGGCTGTATTTACACTATAGTTTAAGGTACTTTCAAGGCCAGATTTACTGAACATCAACAGTATTTACTGTCAGGAGAAAACTCAGGGCCAGGACTCAGGAAAACTAACTGGTACATTGGAAAACCCTGAGTATGCCCTATGCTATAGAGCAGAGATTCCCAAAATGGAGGGAGGGAGGTGGGACACAACCCACCTGGGACTGTGCAGTATGTCTCAGAGACAAAATTTAAGATAATTTTGCAACTACCTGCTGTGAGCATATATGTGAACGAGTAGGATAAAGAGGCAGCTGTGCTGTGGTACATGCCTATTTACTGAAGAAAAGTAGCCCTATCCAAAAAGTTTGAGAATTAGGGAACCCCCAAAGCTGCTGTTTCGTACTGCGTGGACAATCTCTGGTGAAGGGAGGCGGCAGCTGCTGCCTACAGGTATCCCATCTCCTTTACAGCCGTGCGACGGGGGCTACAGGCGGTCAAAAAAAGAGATGCCAGGTTCTGTCATGGAAGATCTGTGGCATATTTACACTAAAGCTGCCCAAAGACGGCGACTGAGCTGGGGCTGCCCCTAGGATGCTGTGGGTATAGGACCCCCCTCGACTTCAGGCGGCTCCCCAGAGAGGCCAATTCCCACCGACTACCAGCCGCCATCCCTTTGCAGACTCAGGACAGAACGGAAGAACAGCGTTGTTCAGAGTGCTGTGCAAGGAATCATTCAGAGTAATGAGATGGAGTTAGGAAAAGGGAAGTAGGCAGGATACCAACAGCAGCTTCCTAACAAAAAGAGGTACTTAAACATAATCTCTTCTTCCCAAGGGAAATTGCCCTACTACACAGGGCATTTAAAAGCAGACTAGGCAAAGTATGAGAAAATGTACTGCAGGGAGCAGGAGATGTATTCAAAACCCTAACATCGTTTTTTGCTTCTGACTTACTGCTTTCCACTGGTTTATGACACTTACTTCTCACTAAATTGTGTGTTCATTATATACATTATGAGAGCTGCTGCAGCATTACCTACCTCTGTCCAGTTCAGAGATGCCTTTTTTAGCTTCTTTTCAGCAGTATTCTGGCTATAATGAAGAGAGGTCACACCGACCACACGGCAACACACTGCTGTTCTTCCAGCATTTGCCTAAGCCCTTTCTTGGTAGTCATTTTCACCACAAAATGACTAGATTTGGTACTCAGCACAGTTCTGCTCTTTGATATTCTTTCAGTCTTTCCAAACATTTTTCAGACATCTAAAAATCCTTTATGTTAATCTAGGGCAACTTTAGAGGTACACAAGTAGGAAGCCAGTTGTCACAAAGAGTGTATTTCTGAAATCTAAGCAAGATGAGAAATGTTGTCATCTCTTGCCTTGAACCAGCAATGGCTTAAAGCATTGCCACAGTGGTGTGTTTTACTCTTGCAAGAAGACTATCCTCTTTTACAATAATCTGGCAGCCAGAGAAAGTTTTCGTTGCCATCTGGAAGAGGTGTTCAGCTTTTTCTTGAGGATTTTTTTGAATTTCATGCTAAGATATAAACACAGTCAGATAAATATCTACTGCATATGGTGATTACATGGAATACACAGCAGAGATCACTGTGCCAGTGCTGTGGTCATGAACACCCTAAGTAAGCTCTCACTGTCAGGTGATATCAAACTAATTCACAAGCACTAAAGGATTCCCTTGTTGCCATCTGGCAAGATACTCAGATACTATAGCAAGAGCACTTCTCTTGCTGTAATGTCAAATAAGGCTGACAAAGATAATTAAGGTAGAGGGAATACTAAGCCACCTGGCATTGAGCTGTGAAAAAAGGAGGAACTGTATGTAAGGAGAAAATTATCAAATTTTAAAACTGCAAATCAGCCAACAGAAGGGTGGTCAGGAAAACAGGAGAGAGAAAGGGGGAAAACATCATCCTTAAAAGCACTCTGTGTGTGTTTGCAGTAAACTTCAGGTTTCCGAGTCCCAGCCTTTCCAAGTACACTTGAGGGGGGGAAAAAAAAAAAAAGAATAAAACCCCAAAAGAGAATCATTATGGCATCCATGAGTAAAGCTCATGGAGTGAGCTGTAGTGTTGCTTTCTCTTTTCTGCTGACATCTCCCCCAGGGAAAGTCTATTCATCCTTTTTAAACCACTCAATCTTTTTACACTGCTAGATAAATACAAAGACCTTGTAGCTACTGAATCTAATTTTCATTTACTTGAAAACTCCTTTGCATCATGCAAGTCCTATTTGTGTCCTTCCTCAGATGCCTTTAGCCTGAGAGATTTTTGCAGTCCAAGGGAGCCTTTGCATAAATAAGTTCAAGATAATTCATCAGAAATAGAAAACACCACCAAAGTGCCCTATTTAAAAACTTTAATAGCTGATCATTACAAATGAAATATACAGAATCAGACAGAAAGTACCGCTCCATACATTCTGAATAACCCCCAAGCATCAATACCCAAACCCAATAAATAGCCATAACTACCGCCATAAAAAGGTACACCTTTGCATACATACAACGGATGGGTGATGGTTAGTGGAGTCTGCCTGTCATATGACTTCTAAATTGTGTTCTATATTTTGAAATTGCTGTTTCATCAAGTACCTTAGCTTACATGATGTTCTCAGCCCTATATTACAGGGCTGCAAGGCAAGGTTAATATCTGTTGTCACAGATTCAGATAAAGCTCTTTGGGACAATGCTAATAACAACACAATTTAAAGTACATACTCTGTTGCAGGGGACTCAGTAAATGGCAAATAAAAAACTACCCTAGAACAAAAATAAGAAAGCTTGTCTTTTAAGAAGATGCAAAGAGCTACATAAATAGCTATTGTCAGAAGAAGGGAGGAAGAGACATGCTTTTATAGGGAGGCCAAATTTCACTGGGGGTGCCCTCATCAGGTCAAGGGATGGACCAGGAGGAGACAGGCATTAGCTGATGCTCCTTGTTTTTGTCAGAAGACCAACACACTCCCAGAGATTTATCCAGAGGAAAAGATGCTCATGTGCCTAGCTCTTCTACTAGGTGAGCAAAGAACAGCTGGCTTTAAAAACCATTTCAAAATCAGCACTTCTCTTACTTTTTGCTGTTAAATGCTCCCAGATCGTTTAGCTGTAGGCACAGAGGGCCCACAGTGGGTACCCACACAAGACGAGCCAAACAGCCCAGTGGCAGTACAGGGTTCAGCCAGCAGTCCGGCCATCACCCCACAGGTCCATGTTGACAGAGCAGGACCACCACCCAGCCCAGACATCAGACCGGCAAGGCAAGGCCAGGGTTGGCAGCAGGCAGCTAAGCCCCTCAGCCTGGGGAAGGGGTTGCAAGGGGGGTGGCAGAGAAGGATAGTCACAGGCTGATCAGGGCAACTGGAGCCTGTTGGTGCACTCATGGCCCTGACAATGAATGGAAAAAAATGCACGAGATGCCATAGTTGCTGAATGTGGTTGTGTCTGTGCATGTTTGTTTTTAATGATCTGATTCAGTCACACCCTCTCCTGTACCAGCTAACTGATCTGAAGACATTTATTTAATGAATATTCATGAAGCTCTTTTTCGTTTTTCAAGTCATTGACATTTTTTAATGTCCCACTGAGTCCTGATGGCACATCAGAGAGTGCTTGTCATCCGTGTGTTCTTCCCAGGACAAATGCAAATTTGAGGGTTTTTTTCCTCAAATACCAAATTCAGCGGGATCCAGCACACACTACCTCATCTGGCCGTGCTGCACAGACTGTCTTTAATCAGAAGGATCCTGAAGCAGACAAATGGAGACTCAAATAAATGCACCACATCGTTTGAAAACAGTGCCTATTTTTACCTACCTGGCATTGCAGGAGCTTTGCTTCTTTCAGCCAGGGTATCACATAAGCACAGTTGCTTTAATGGTTAGGCTTTGGTTTGCAGTCTTCAGCAGACATCTATTCTGGGTTCCCATGATTCCAGACAGTATCCACTCCTCTTCTGAATCCTGTCCCCTCCTCCCCTTATCCTGTCCTGCCTGACTCCTAATGTGAGTGCAGAAGGGGAGAAAGAGAATTTGCTTTTTTTTTTTTTTTTCCCAACCTGGCATGAGTGGACTGGCAGCTGGATTCCAGCATCTCAGAACCTGCTTTTCCTGATGCCAGACAATATCTTCTGTGTGTCCAGCATTTGTGTGAGGAAAAAGTCTAACTCTGCCCAAAGAGGTAGAACAGAAAATGGTTTTGGTGGGAGAATTTTCTATTGCTCTGCTCTCTGGCTCTTCAGTTCCCACACCCCTCCCCTGGCCTTTAGATGCTTCCAGGTACAACCCATTCTCACGGTTGCTGGGTCTTCCTTTGTATCAGGTAGATGTAATTATCCTCATAGCTGTCCTTGGGTTCTTGAAATTTGTGGTCTGAATTTTAGACCTTGCAAACGTAAAAACTGTGCTTGCATTTGTTCCCAAGGTTCATTAAATGAGGTTTGGGCTTTCAAAAATCTGTTTCTGTCATTTAGAATGAAATCCTAAGAAGTTAGGAATCAAGCTAAAATCCTGTGTTGCTAAAATCCAGCGTTGAGTCTTGAAGCTGAATGTAAGTTTATTTCTATAGGTGGTAGACAGAACCATACAGGGACAGTTGATGCCAGAGGTGCCACCCTTCATCAGAATCTGCTGCCCCCATCAGACTCCTTTCTGCTTTCTCACCTTACCTACACAAACACACACATACAACTTCTCAGAGTCCTTGTGCATCTTCTTCCCCCATGGGCCCTCATCTCCAGCAGCTCCAGCATTGCCAAACTAGCAGGTACCAGGAATGCACTCTTCGAAGCCCTTCTTGCCCAGCTCTCCAGCTCCAGTGCTATAGATACCTCTGCTTGCTGCCTTCACACAGGCAGATGTGCACACCGTACTAGCACTTGCAACCTAGTTTTCACTCATCTTTTCTTTCTTATCTGCAGCTTTCTCCACAACTCTGTCCTTAATTAAATCCATCAGACCCAGTGCAAGAACATAAAATCCCATTTAGGACTTCAAATAGGTTGAAAACTGTACTTAGTACTTGAAAATAATGCCTAGTACTGACCCACAGAACTGACCTATGGCATATATAACGAATTCACTCTCTTACTTTTTCCCTGTTCATTTTTCATACTTCATTGTGAAATATTACTCCAATAACACCTTTAAATCCAGAATGTTTATACAGCTTAAAATTACTTTGTGTGCAGCACCAAATACACAGCCCGGCTTTGAATTGGCTATCATTCTTTGGCTCCTTTCAGAGGAACAGAATAATACTGAAAGTCCTTGCCACTGCAATCATCTCTGGAATGAGGGAATATCATAGGACTTCTTTTCTGGCAGTAAACACCAATGTATGTGAAAACAGAAAACCAGCCTGATTATCAGAAGATTCAGCAATGATCTTTTTTCGACAGTTTTTCTCTCTGCTACATTATTTGCAATAAATCAAATACTAGTTTAGCAGAGAGAATCAACAGTGCTGTATTGACTTCTAAAAGATATTCACATGTAAAATTATAATCCATCAGAATGAATATTTTGAATAAGCCATAGTTTTTCTAAGAGAAATTTCAGGTTTTATTTTTAACAGCAATTCGTCTTGCACTGATATTGTAAACTTCATATAATATATTCTGATAATTTTGTCATTAGCCACTCAGGTTAGAAATGTAATAATTAAATAGAGAGTTACTAATAATAATTGTATTCTATTAAAGTGTTTTCCTATGTTGCTTACAAGTTTGACTGACACTTATGGGAATCAAAACTTTTCCATTGCCTTGCAAATCCAGCACTTGCCCGTCTTGTTACAAAAATATCTCACAAAGCTCATAGTAAGACAGCTTCTGAAGAGAGTGATTTATAACTTGATCAATAGGCTACTGCAGTTAACGGAGCTTTTCCCTGATGCTGGCCTGGGATCAGATCCTGAAACGCAGAAGGAGCCTGAAACTGGCTATTTAATGCAAGTAAAACTCTTCAGTCACTAGAAACTAGAGGAAGTTCAGCTTATCGATATAGCAGTGGGCTAAGTATAACATGCTCTAAAAAAACCTTTCTTCTTCTGTTTATGAATAGTACAAAAGATTATTAGAACAAGAGAAGTGGAGAGGATATTATTCCTCTCCATATTTTGTAAGTTCGGCAGAACTGCATGTATAGCTGGTTTCATTCTTATGCTTTGCCTTGCGGGGACAAATGCTTAATGTCCTTTGTATAGGCCCCTACTGCTGCAAATGGTGAGAGACATTAGAAATAAAGTAATTTTACTTTGTGGTAAAAGCAAAAGTAAAAAAAAAATAGACGGTGGAAGACTCGGAGACAGGTTTTTGCCTGCATTTTTTTCTTAAGGGAAAGTTTCAGTAGGAAGCAATTTTTCCCTTAAAAAAATACCCAGTTGTCCTCATTAAAAGACCTCAAGTTGTCCTTTTCAAAGATTTTCGTATTGTGTGGAAAAAAGCCACACAGTCTTTTTCCATTAGGTTTTTCTTTAGCTGAGGTTTTTATCTGATAGTTCCATATTTTAGAAGTTTTGTATGTA
Organism: Fregata magnificens; assembly: GCA_013389945.1. NCBI lineage: Eukaryota > Metazoa > Chordata > Aves > Suliformes > Fregatidae > Fregata > Fregata magnificens. The sequence continues at coordinate 112,016 of WAAD01041409.1, read as the reverse complement.
TCTAACTTTAAGCAGTTCTTGAATTAACGTCCTTATTCACTCATCCATTGGCAATGTTGTATTTGTCGCTCCTCTTTGTACATGCAGTCCTGATCTCCTGCTCCCTTCTACTGGACCTATATCACTTTCCATTCCAGGGTAATTGACCGGGACTGGAGGACAACAGGGTTGACTCTGTTCTCCAGTAGCCATGACCTGGAGCTTGGCATTGTTGACCTGAGCTCTCCTGAGCTTGAAAGAGTGATTGAATATTTAATAGCAATACCAAGAACTAGGTGAACCCATCTCAGAATTTAGCATGAAGGCTAGCCAAATCACTCACTTGAGAGGTAGGGACTTTTGTCTCACATCTCCAGGTGCTTTAACCAGTAGGCCACAAGGTAAAAAGCAGAAGGCTGCTGTTGCTTCCATGTTTTGCTAGGAAAAAGATTTTTGTTCCTTACTTCGAAAGAACAGAGTTGTGAATTCTTCATAGCAACAGAGGCCTTCCTAGCAGCCACTTCTCATCTGCACTTTTTCCTGCCCAGCTTAGATGACACAGTGGTAAGCTGCTAGCTTTCATGGATTCATTCTGAGATGCCCAGCTCCCCCTCTTGCTGCAGAGAGCCATGGCAAAATTGTGTCTGTGGGGACAATTCTGTGGCCAGGGATTGCCAAGTGAGAAGTTGCACTGCCATGTGCATGATACCCATAGAGGTACATAGATAGCCCTTAGAGGTACAACCCATGGTCTATTAGACAACGTTTATAAAGGCAGTAAGCAGCATGCTGTCTGTGGTGGCAAAAGCAGCAGGGAGAGAGGGAAGTATTTTCATAGAAGAGACACCATGACTGCAGTGAGAATGGCTTTACAAGTGTCTTTAATACACAAGATACAAAGCAGAATTGGGTTGATAAATTGTATTTACTTCTAAAAAGGTACACAATGTATACACAGTATTTTGACTCAAATTGCAAAACATATCTTGAGATTTTCTGACCTACAGTGCAGATTGATGATACAATTTCTGGTATGAACATCACTGTAATGGGGGTGGAAAGACATTATATAAGAACTGTGAGTGTCTTTGCATTTATACAGCTGAGAACAACTTTCAAGGATCTTGCTATTCCAGCATCTCTAGTTTTTGTTCCCACTTCTGTGTCATTACATCACTGTATTGGTGATTTATGGTTGGCTCAATCAAAAGTTTTATATTACTGCAAACTGTGAAGGTTTGGCCCTTGCCCAGGGTTCCTACAATGTTATCTAAAAGTCTTTCACAAGCGGCAATTGTACTTAATTTAAAACTCACAGTATTGCACAGGATATTTTATATTTTATTCACTTCTGAATCTACAATCTTAATGAGAATTTTAAGATACAGAATGGGATGACTATTCACATGGCGCAGAAAGGTGCTAAGTGTCTTTTTAGATTTTAGTTTGCCATGCCTTAGAAAAAGTGCAGCACAGATTAGTTACGTGCTAGCAAGATCTCTCTAAATGTAGCCTTTACTCTTTCTCATTAGGGTCATGTTTCCAGATTTCTTCCATGCGGTCATAGAGGCTCTTTGTCTCTAGGACATTTTCTGCAGCTAATATTCACGACATTCAGGTCTTGTTCATAATAATAACAACTCCATTTCAGTCAATGCCTTCTGCTTCCTAGTTACGCTGACAAGAACCAAAATCTCTTCTATGATTAGTTGCCTGATGCTGGATTTATCCACCACCTACTGAAGCCAATATGTGTCTTACCATCACCTGCCAGAGAGTCTGGCAAGCATGAGCTATGCTGTCAGATAGCTAAGGAAAGGGTACAGTACAAGAATAAGTGTTTAGCAAGTTTCCAAAACTCCCAGTAAATGCAACCAAAGTAATGATATGAGAAAACATGAGAGAGCATTCCTGAAATGTAAGGAAGCCTGCCACAAGCCTACCACAGCATCCCACAGAGAACCAGAAGTGAACCCTTGGTACTTGGGTGTGGCAGTGTGGCAGTGACAGAAATCTGGGCTGGCATCAGTCATGCATTGTGGTGTTTACAAAATAATTTTGGCAGAAGACACCAAACAGACTATCACTCATTACATCAGAGAAAGTTAATCATAGTCAACTTGAGACAAACTGAAGGTGTGGACCAGAGTTTCATTGCTTCATAGAAGTAAAATATATAATCCCAAGAGTACAGGAAGGTGGTATTAGGACAAGGGTCTCAAAACACTCAAGTGACTTTTACTAAGTTCTGCTGATGTTCTTGTGCTTCTGAACAGATGAATCCTCTTGAACACATCGCCTTCTTATATGAGCCTTGCAAGTGAGTCTGATTAGTCTTTTAGACCTTGTTAGTGGTAGAACTGTAATAGTAGACAATATCCTTATATAGGATAATTCTGCATGATAGTGGGACTTTTCTTGTCATCTTCTCTTTCAAAACCTTTCGCTGTTTCTCAGAATTTACCATCTTGTATTTATCCTCAGTGGAGAGGAAAATTAAAATTGTCATCCTGACATGACCCCTAAAGACTGGCATTTGGAAGACTACATTTAGCCACGCTGAAGATCTAGGTTGGTTCCCAGTGCAAGGGTTTCACAATACCATCTACATTATCTTTCTTTAACAGAAACAGTCCACAGCTACTCCTGTTTTAGTTGTNTTATTTTTAGACAAGTATAAAATACAGATTTTCATCTGAGAAGTACAGAACCACCACCCACATTCTAATTCAAGTCAGTATCAAAGTTAATTGCAGACCTCCTACAAGTAGGAGCAGTTAGAGTGGAAAAAAAACATCTGAAGAGTTTTCTGCTCTTCATGTGCACAGCTTCAGGCATGCCTTTTGCATACTATAAACAGTGTGCCAAATTATTCCTTCAGTACTAATTATTCAAAACAGAAATTTTCTTAGAATAATGGAGCAGAAGAATCATGGAAGAATTATAAAGCAGCTTGAAGAGAAAAAAGAATATGCATCTTGTACATTGTTTACTAGATACAGGTTGCTATGAAGCACATAAAGATGTTAAAAGTGTATTGAAATTCCCATACACCTTCCTACCATAGTTGGACACTTGTCAAAATAATGCAAATCTTTAGGCAAAGCTGAAGCCAAACTTGCAGCTTATGGTTTTAATGTGTGTCTTGGTCCACTTTTGTTTGAATTTCTCTCCATCTAGTCAATTTTTTATGAGGATATGTCCCAGAAAAAAAATACTGTTAAACATATGTCTATTAATATATAAAACATTGATTAAAATGTCTGTTGTAGTAATACCAATTTACACGCTCCCATTCCAAACTCTCCATTTTATCCTTATTCTTCCATTCCTCCACTGAGAGAGCGCATGTCTGTTTTCTAGCTGCTTCTTTCGAAAGGAGGAAAACTTGGTAAATGTTGCATGTGTTAACACAATAGATAAAGACAGCACATTCAAATGTGAAGAAAACCTTGTTGGAACTTATTCTTATTTATATTAATAGAGAGATTAATTTCTAAGGACACATCCTGAGCAGCACGTCTGAAAAAACTTAGTCCTTGATTAGATTTCCACAGTGCCTGCACAGATCCCCTCAGCAAACTCTGAACTTCAGGTCACCCCTGGCTTACACACCTGGAATTACTATTTTTTTTTTTTTTAACTCAAGATGCCTCCAGGCTGTGTCTGCTCTCAGGACAGGCATCATCAGAAACCTTCAAGGAGCAATCCTGGGCTATCTCTTCTGCTTGAAGTCACCAGAAACATTGAAGCAGGAAAGCTGCATGGTGTGGTGGGACCATCCCCTTTGCAATGAAGTGCATCCTTGAAGAGTACTCTCAATACTGGGCTGACGAAAGCTCCCTCCATCACCCTCAGGGAACACTAGCAAGGGTGCAGAGCTGACCTTTAGCTTCCTCTAGCAGCAAATAAAGTGGCTGGAAGCCATTTTGGTCTTGACATTCTACACTGTGACTTACAGGTGTAGAAAGTTTGGTTTTAGCTGTGTCATCTGAGATAACAGAAGCCCCTTTAGCTCAGCAGTAGGCTCATAACTCATTCCAGGCCAAGGCCCATTGCAAACAGTGCTTAATCCCATCCTCTAATATCATGTGTTTAAAAATCAGATTTGTGGTGACGTGCAGAGAACAGGATTACAGGATGCTAATAAATATCCTATCACCCAGGATTGGTGGATTTCTTAAAACATAATACAAAGTTTTCCCATTGTCACAACCTTAAAATAAAACTGTGCCTTAAATGGTTTTAATTTCTTTGTGCAAAACCTGGCAATTAAATGGCAAAAAAACCCCTTCTTAGGACAGGGGAACTCCAGGGAGGTTCAGAAATTATAGCAAACAATACATTTTTCATTGCTCCAGTTTTCGATAACTTCTGATTGTCTTTGATGTTGAACTGCCAATATACCCCTTTTTTGCCCTATACTCAAAAGCATTTCTAAAATATGAGCAGTGCTGGCAGTTATTCTACATCTAGTCTCAGTCGTCCTGAGGAAAGAAGAATTTACTCTTGTACTTTCATCTGAGATTGAACCAACAATAACATCCTGAAACAGTTTCAATCCTACTAATGCCATACTAAGCATTGCATTATTTGGTAACTTGTGAACATTTTTTGTAGTTCCCATATTCATACATAAATGCCCATTTTCCTCCACTGCTTCCCAAAGTGTTTAACAAATTGACAAGAAAAAAAAAATCAGATATCAGGTGTTGCAACTTCTGGAAGTAACAATTTATTGAAGAATATTTTAAACATAACTTTGTACACTTAAGGACAATCAGTGCTTCTACTGCTGAAAAAAAAGAATTTTGAAGACTGCAGTCCACCATTTTCTTGAGATAATCTCTCTTTGACTGTAAGATTTTTGTACAACCCTATAATTAGTATTTGGAAGTGTTTTTTTAGTACTGATGCTGGCTCAGAAAAAAAGACAGAAAATGGATTTGTTGTCTGCTTACTGTAAGCTTCAAGCTGATCCCATAAAGTAGATGTAAGATGCTGTTATCATTTTCATCTTTTCTTCAGAAAGCTACTTTGAAAGACAGTGACAATGAAGTAACTTTAGCATTATGTATTTCAGAAATGCCTTCATCTCATATTATCTCATCTGAATTTCTGTAAGTAAAGAAGGCCATAAGTCATTCCAGAGTAGAATTGAGTAAGAAAATGAAAAGAAGAATGTTGAAGATTTTTTTCATGGCATTCATGTTTTTGATTCATGTAGTTCATAAATCTTTGAGAACATTAACACCTGGCTTTGTCATTTTTGTTACTTTGGTTTTGCTTTGTTCTTAAAGTCATTTGTTATTCTCCTATTTAGGAAAGCTGTCATCCAGTTAAAGCACAGACAATGCAGTTTTGGTTGAGAGATCATAAAGGACTTTTTAATAATTGTATTGTTAGGTTATTTTTTGAAGCTATTCAGCAAATACTAAACAAATGACAACAAATCCTTTTGGCAATACTCAAGGACAGTTTGAGAATGGTATGTTAATTAAAAAGGAGATGAAGTCTTCTTTAGCCCTTCACATTTCTTAATTACAATCTTAAAATTTTAATCATGGGATGAGGTTCAACAAAAGTACAGTTTAGGGCTCCTGGTATTGGATCAAAACCACCACAAACACACTGTAAAGAGTAGCAATCACTTGTAATCTCACCATGCTGGTTTAGATGCGGTCGGAAACGGTGGGTTATCTCTGTTTTGACCAGTTTTATGCCAATTCCACTCCAACATGTCAAAGCGAGCTTGCCTTTCCACACCTAGCCTTCAGGCCTCTTTGCTTGTTTCTTTTTTTTCCTTCCCACTCCTTTGTCCCAAAGACCATTTTCTCTCAGTACTACTGTCCTTCCATTAATGAAGGTTTGGGGCTTTGCTTTTACTTTCATTTGAACACATGCTGGAATAAGACCTTTATTCTTCTTTGACCATTTGCCACAGACCTCTTGGCTTGTCCTTGGCTGTTGTGTTTTTTTAGCTCAGACCTTGTCATTCTTTCCCTACCCAGAGGCATGACACCATCACCTAACGAGGGTCATGCCACATGAGAGCCATGCACATTCTCCTGGTTCTATCTGCCACCCTCCAAACTGGACATGGACACAGGCAACGGGTTTAATAGGGCTCTGGAGTGTTCAGTATCCCTCGCTGGCAACACATCAATATGGCTTTTATTGCAACTTTTCTACACAAATAATCCAACATGGAGATCCAGGGAGCTGGAGCAATGCAGGACCAGGGCTCTGAGGAAGGTCTCAAAGAAAGCTCATTAATGAACTATTAATGAAACATTCCCAACATTAGTATTGGGAATGAGGAGTCATATGAGGATGAGAAAATAGTTCTGGAATGCAACAGAAATACCTGGACAAAGTATCTAGGATTCCCTTTTGTAAAAATCTAATTCTACTATTCTAAGGAGGCAGAGGGATTCATGGATCATTAGCAGATCCTTGTGAGAGCAGGGACAATTGCAGAGATGAGTAAGCTCCCAGGAATCAGGTCCCTGTAAAGATCAACTCATTTCAATATTTCAGGAACAACAGGATCAACAGACTGCCCTCTCCTTTATGTCCCTCATCCACATGGTAATGCCAGCCTAGAACTTCAAGAATAACATTTTAAATCACATAGGTGGCTGTTGTCTTTCCAGATACAGTCTGGTTACACTCCACAGTCAGCAGAGTGATGGTAGTCAAGCATTGCCAGCTTCAAACTCAGCAATGCACATCTCTTTCCATACTTGGTAGTATATTCCCCTGGGCCATCTGCTACCTCAAATAAGGATTAAGGTCAACATGGATCTTCATGAATGTTGCCTTCTCCTGCCTGAATTTCCTCCTGTTCTGATGGTTGTTCTTCCCACATATTGCAGGATAGGAGTTCACTTCCTTTCCCTCTAGACTGACTCTCATCTCCACTGGATTCCCTGCCCTGTGCAACATCCATGGTGCATTGGACCATCGTGCACTTGCTCTCTTGTGCCATATATGCGCCATACAGAAATTTGAGAGATTTTTGTCACCACTTCAGCTGCAAGCATGAATAGTGTTGTTGTATGGTTGCATGACATGTACATGCAGTGTAGGAAATAAAGGGCGCTGCTCCTGCAGTGGTAGCTTCACCCGGTAGCGGCATGGCATACAGCAGTCTATGAGACTGTTTCTGTTTTGGAGTCACAACCTCAAGTCTGTCTCTCTTCTGCTTTTCTCCCTCCACCTTCAGTTGATTCCACAGTGCACAAAGCTGTTATCGTAATGATTTAGCAAATCACAGCACACAGAATGTCTTAGACCCATTTTTGAATCGTAGTGAATTTTTATCTTAAGAAAAACAGTTCAGTAGCTTTTGCACTAGAGGTAATCCAAAATTACAGGATTTTGTTAACTTTGAAAGGATTTATGGGCATGGACAAAAAGATTCCCTCTACCTTAGAGAGAGTTTCTGCTGTAGAAGGAAAAGATAGACAAAAGCAGAACAAAGTAATTTTGCACAAGATCATGAAATGTTCATCAAAGTGAGAAGCAAAGGTGAAATGAGTTGCCCATAAACGCAAGCAGTCAACAAGGCCAGAAATTGACTCCAGCTTTAGCGATCCCTATTTGTATACCAGGTTTCTTCTGAAAGCAATCAGAAGACACCCTAGCGAGGCATTAAGATTCAATTTGGTATTACGCATCATGAAACGCTTTCCCTCTTCCAATGTAGAAATTCTCTTTTTCTTATTTACTTTTGCTATCCCCAGTCCTCTTCTGCTGGGGGACTGTGATCATGGGGTTAATGTTATTCGGAATCAGAACTGACTCAAACTACTCACAGTTTGACAACAGATAAAAATAGCAATATTTCAACCTGATTCGCTTTCCTCAGGGTACTTTGTTTTTCTCCCTGGCCTGCCCTGTTCCTCACCACTTCATATTTTGAGACATCCAGTTACCAACACTGGATATTTAAATCACTTTGTGTCAAAAAAAGAAAAGCAAACCTATTTTTAAAGGGTTGCATTAGAAAGTGAACTTTTAAAGGTTTTCTTCCCTCCTCTTTTTCTTTTTTTTTTTTCTTTTTTCTTTTTTTTTATTTTAATTTTTGTCTTCTGACACCTGCAGCTTTTCATGCTGTGTCATTTCAGCTTTTCATTTGGCAAACTGCTTAAGAGGTAGATTGTCTTGTACATTCACACTACTTCTAGGGACCTTTGTGGAATGTGATCTATGGATAGATGTATGTTATAGGAAGACCACTAAAATCAGGCAAACAAGAAGAAACGGAGTAGATTGGGAACATGTTCTCTCTTCCCTTGAATCTACTGTGGTAACTTACATCAGTTTAAGGGGAATTTAAAGCTAACAGCCAATCAGTATGTAATATTTAAAATTATTTTACCAAACTTTACACGACTTCATAAAAAGGCAAGAGACCATTCTAACTATATATGAATAAATGTACTAATTTCCTACTACAGATGCATTTATGCCATGTATTTGTGCCATTTTTTACTGCAAAAACTGAACATGAAATGATCTACATAATTGGAGACTGAGGGAAGAAACAGGGAGAGGAAAAATTTACTTGTTCAGCTGCAATATATAAACTTTGAGATTTGCATCTAGTTCCAATTAAATCTGCTTAAATAAAAGAGAAAAAAAACCCCAAACCCAGGAAAACTTCTTTATAACAGCGTCTGTGGAATTAAATATGTACTGTCTTTATTGATGATAAAACACAGTTTTCTCCCTCTGCAATTCCACGCGAATGCAGCCTCAGGCATTAGTATTACAGGATCTCTGATGATTTCCAGCTTTGATTTTCCAATTCAGAGTTTTTACTAAGTTGACAACCTTAGCATTAATAATGAAAAGTGGCAGTTTTATTAATGAAACATGTTCACCCACCCAAACATCATTAAAACTTGATGTAATCTTATAGTGCAAATGCTTAAGCACCTGGAAATATTTTCATGAAATATTGACTTAACGGTAAGTGAAATGTCGAGAAGATATCTAGCCCTCTGCTCCCTTTTTCTTTAAATATGTAATCCACCAATGTAAATCATAAACAGGCCTGCCCTGACATTCATAAGACTATGGTCCAGTCTCCTCCCTGTCCATTTAAGTAGCTAAATTCTAAGAAGTTTTAGTCAGTCAAATATTCTGTTTAATGCTTTGTTTTGTGCTTCCAAAAGATTTCACTCTATAAGTAAAACACGAAAGAGTTGAAATAATACAAAATTGTGGAAATAGATTTATATTGAAATAAATCATTTTGAGGAAGAGGGCTAGTTAAGCTTAAAATGTCCTCACTCCACCTGTGTGAGGTCACCCTGGGAGCTAAGGCATGCAAGGAAGAGCTTGTACCTTAGAGTTAATAAATCCAGCATGACAGCGTTCCAGGGAAAATACCTTGCCTCATTCTGTGTTTGAAGAGTTTGTGGGCCCAGTCCAGGCTCCCTCTGGTCAGGAGATGACACTGAAGGAGAAATGTAAAAATGCCCTGTAGGTCCAGGAGGAAAGAAAGCCTCTCTTCCAGGTCATAATATTTCCCTCCAAACTTAATTAACCTAAAAGCATGCCTCATTTGGTGATTTTGCCTCATTACTCTTCACAGTTCATTAATAAATTCATTAAACAACCTTAAATGTTTCCAAGAGAAGACAGAGCTGGGAAGTGATGAGAAACTGGAAGCTCGGATCAGGGTCTGGGACTGGTTGGACAAGAGCACTAATATCCAGGGAGAGGCGAAGTGGGAAAGACGGGACTAGAAGCCTGTGAGAGGAGGAAAATGAAAAACAGAGACGGAGCTTGGAGAAGGCTGGACAAGAAAACTTCTGTGGCAGGAAATGGAGCCGTGCAGCGTAGGAAAGACCAGGGCATGGGGGAGAAGGGAGAGAGCAGGGATGAGGAGGCTGGGACTGGGATGAGAAGCTGGTGAACTCATGCTGGAGCTGATTGCATAAAACAGCTAGAAAGTTGGAGCTGTGAATGAGGAAAGGCTTTGGACAGAGGCAGAATGTGTTAAGCTTGGTGGAAAGACTACATTGCTGTTCAGAGCCTGGAAGGGAGTCCAAGACCCTCAGATCTCACCAATTCTCTGCTGTCAACAAAATGCTTATGAACCCATGGCAAAATGTCTGTGTTTTGTCCTTTTCTGGAATTGGGTGTTAAATGATCATAGACAGTATCAGTCACTGAGCTGAGGTATCCATAGGGCTGCAGGGTGGCCTGCAAATACAGTAAGAAAAGAAAATGTTCAGGGGAACCTTTTTTCAATTGGGACATGGATAGATTTAATAGAGGCCATTGAATCTAGCAAAACTTTGGATGAAAATCAAGAAATGAGGCTGCTTATTTTGTCACAAACAAACAAACAACTTCTTAAATGCAAGGATCACAAAGCTTTGACCATTTTGGCTTTTGTCGTTCATTGCTATCTGGAAGGAACCGCCAAAAATGTAATATTTCCTGTTGGCAGGGCTTCAGGCTTTGTGAGACTTGATAGGCTTCTGCAGAGAAAATCAAGGCAATCTGCTTTAACAATGCACTGGTCTGTGCTGAAAGACCCTTGCAGAACACAGGGAACAAAAAGGAAGGTTTCAGGTCTTAACATTGTAGTCTGCTGGTTTTGACATGAACCTGTTTAAAGAATTACCCTATACAATCACTGAGAGAGAACCTGAAGAGGCCCTAATTTAGCAGGACAGGCTAACATAAGAGAATGGCACTTTTCTTCAAGAAAAGTCTTACAAGGGAAAAGATGTACAGCCAACAACTGAAAAGAGAACATGCCAGATTTAGAGCTTTAGATTTAGTTTTAGATTTAGATTTAGAGCTGTTCTTGCTTATATCCATCCAAGTCTTTTATTGTATTAGAAATATCGTAGGTAGGTTAGAAGCTCCAGATCCTGGACTGCCTGTCTGTAGTAAGGAATAATATTGACTGTCTTGGCCTCCACCTCATCTTTTTTCTTTTTAAATCTGAATTATTATAGGGTTGTATAGAAATCCATTCAAGGATGGAGTAGATGTAAGAATATCAGTTATTGCTGAAGTTCATTACTGTAAGGTTGAGGGTGGGATGGCAAGGAACAATATATATACCAAATTTAACCAAATCATAATCTTACAATCTTGAGCTGCTAACTTCATATATTGCTTCAGTCCTAAGAGTTATCTTTTATGTTTATATATTTTCACATAAATCATGCAGGCCTTGATTAAAACCACTGAAGATTAATAATTCATGGATAGTATCATAAAAGATATCATGAGAATAGGAAGATATTTCTGAGTGCTCATGGGAACTAATTATGTTTGCCATTTCTGATGGAGACATGTATGTTATCTTGCAAGAGTATAGGTCACTCTGGCTGGGATTTAGACAACAGCATTATTCATCGGTCCCATTGGCTTAATGAAAAAGCTGTGTTTAATGATTGTTTTAAAGAACAAATTGCATTTTCTGACATTAAAATTCAATGTATAGAAAACTCTCGAAGTGATAATTTCCAAAGCACTTCGTAGACTAAGACAGAGTATGCTAGAGAAAAAAAAAGTGTGTGATAGGTTGAGGTGGAGCTCAATTGCATATATCTCTTTGCTTAAAGTAGGAAAAGAATCATAACAAGGAAATAACGAAATAGAAATGAAGACTGCCTGAGGATAGGTAGCTCCAGCTGAAATAAACCAGGTAGAAGAAGGTTGACTCAAGGAGAAAAGCAGGGAGGAAATGTTTAGAGGTTTCATATTTGAATTTATTTGAAGATATTCTCAGAATAAGAAGGGATTTGTTTTGAGGTTTCTTTTCAGTATTGTGGGTATTTAAATGTGCTGTTTCCAAAATAGCCAAAGCAATTAGTTTATGTCAATCATTAATTACAGCACTTGCCAAAAATAACAGTTGAAATCAAACCAGGTTACGAATTGTACTAAGAAATCTTTAACCAGTGGAACAACTTTCTCCTTTTTTTTAGGGTAATCTTTCTGAAAGTTATGAAAGTAAAAAACTCCAAGGCTGCAGTATTGTTTGCTAAAATTCAGTTCTGAATACATTTTCACAGATGACCCACGCATCCCTAAAAACTCTGGGAAATGCTGACCAAATGCAGCTACACATAAAAAAATAAAAACTCAAGGCAGTGCTCATAGGTGATCTGTCATTTTCAATTTGGTATGTATAAGTATTGTTGTCCTTGTCCTAAAAATACCTTAAATATTAATGGAAAAGCAACCTACTTGCATCACAAGTGATTCTTCAGGCTCTTCCAAGCAGTTCATTTTTAACAGTCTCTCCTATTCATTTTCTGACAGTTTAAGGAGGTTACACCTGCCATTTGCATCTCATTAACATTTTACTGATGTACAAAGACCCAAAGTTTGCCATAACCCATTGGCAGTGCCATAGAAACCTAATTCCAGGGGCTAAATCATGTAGGGACTTAGCACAATAGCCTTTTACCCGAGCAGGGCACAAGTTTACTGCACAGCCTCGTACAAATTGGAGATAATGCCCAGCAGAGGTCTGTAGAATAAAATTAACAGTAGTCAAGGCTCAAATTATGAAGTCAAAGGAAGAACACACTGAGGGAAAACTGATCTTAATATCCAAATAATCAAGCTGTTTGCCTAAAGTATTAAGTTTCACGTGGAGCATCTTGTCATAGTCAGGCTTATCAATAAATGAACAGTAATTGATCAGTGGTAACTCAGTTCCATAAGGCACTTCTCATTCTATAAGGTATAATCTGCACACAGGAATAGGGTCTCTTTGTAAAGAGCAGTAACAGCAAAAAAAAAAAAAAGAAAGGAGAAAAAGGAATAGGTACAATGTTTGGTCCTTCCCCAGCTTTTTTTCGAAAGCACTTCTTATTGGAACAAATGTACACAGCAAACTTTACTCGTTGACAGAAACTCCTCGAGCATCTGTTTACACAGTGCCAACCTCTACCCTGGTCTAATCTAAAGCCCTTCGTAAATATTATAGATGTTGCAAATCATTGAACTGTCAAAAGCTAGCGTTCAGTAAGCAGGTGCTGTCAGCACAGATCCAGCCATGGCACTTGGTTACTGCACCCTTCATGGAGTGAAACTTAAGACTAGCCTTCTTCCTTGAAGTGACTCTTCCCCTCAGGTTGATGCCTACTAAGCATTGTGGATATTAATTGTCTTGCTGAGACCTGTGACCAGCCTGTGTAAATAAGGTACTTCATTCTCCAGTCTGTCTGGTGGTTTCTAAAATCAGTAATGTTATTGGGGAGAAATATGAAAAACTTGTTTATGCTTCTTTCCCAAAGCAGACTGTTGCTCAGGTAGCTCTTAGACAAAGTAGATCTCAAATGTGATGGCTGTTCTGTATGTGGTCAGGTTGCAAAGGCGTGTATGCTATTTCATGGGACCCTAACTATTTATGAATTTCCTGAGTTTCCTTCTCACAGGACTGAATCATATCTCCCCAGCTGGTTATTTCTAACCTGTTACCATTTTGTGCGTGTGGTATTTTCTCCCTATGTTGCATTCAGATTCATCTGTGGAAGCAAAGCACAGGGCAAAGAGAGTGCTGGCTGTGAAAAAAAAATCAGGAGCTTAAATTAAGACTGCGATTGAATTTTTTTGGTTGCCCCTCAGGTACCTCATTAAACACTTCATGTTTGTGGTCCTAAGCCCTTCAGAAATGGAAACATTCCTACAGTCTCTTCTTCAGAAGACAAGACTTGAGTGAAATGTAGAGAATGTAGGTCCCATACTCTTTTCATTAGATGACCAGTGCTGACAGATTCTGTTTGCATATGTAAAACTAACGTACTTACGAGAAAACTCTCAAAAGTCCCTGTTGGTCAATCTGTGGAGTGCATACAGTCATGAGGGACCTCGCATGCTGCAGATGCCCAGTAGCAGTAGTCCCAGGTGATCCCAATAAGACCAGCAATCCATCAATATTAGCAAGGCATTCATATAGCTGCAACATGGGCTGGTACCAGAGCATGCTGTGCTTAGAGCCTCCCTCATGATCATCGAATTACCTTGTAAATATGTGGCATAAGTGACTCAGAAGCCTGTACCTCATTGATTTCCAATAGAGTGAAGTGCTTTTGAAAGTGCTACCACTAATATTTAGACTGCAGTCAGCAGAAGACATCCACTGGGCTAGAGTTCATACCTAGTTGTTTAATGAAAGCAGGACATGGTTACAAGTCCCAGGCCTGCAAGGCTCAACAATTAAGGTTGTTCATGCCGAAAACAAGCAGTGCAACCAGAGGTACACAGGAATGATGAACTGCCAGCCTCCAGCCTTTCTGTAGTTCCACATCATTCCACTGGTGTAGCTCTTCAAATTTTCAACTGAGTCCTTTCACATGAATGAAACAGACTTGGCCCTTTCAATCAGACATGCATGAAAAGTTAGTATTTTACAGACATTTGGGAAAAAATAACCTTAAATCGCACATTCTGTTCTTTGCTTCTATGTGCAGGCTGGAGATTCAGCCACCAGAGAAGCACAGTCATTAAATAGTTAAAAAACAAATAGATTCTCCCATATTTAGCCATTCCCAAATTGTTCTCGTCTTATAAATAGTTGGTTGAATTTTCAAAGACTTTGTAACGTTACAGTCAGTTAGAATTCATCTCATGTTCCCTTTTAATTTGTGCATATCTGACATACAGTCACACAGATCCATGTGAACAGGTGATTAATGGTGATTCATGGGTTGAAGTACAGCAGGACACTCCCCCTAAAACTCATACATTTTTAGGTAATTGCATGGGTATTTGTAGTTGAGAAAAACTGGAACCTATAAAGTAATAATCAAAGATATTACCATATGCTCTTCAAAAAGTTAGTGTAGTTGAAAAATAAAGCCATAGTTTGGTCTGGCTTCATTACACAGAACTGTTTTTTTGTTTGCCAAAAACTAACTAACTTCTGGTATCAGTGGATGTCGGTATCTTCCCGCACTATAGTTGCTCTATTCTACGATTAACTATGAATTGTGAATGAAACATCACCTTTGTGTCACTGTACCACTTATCTTGCTCATCCCTTTCTTCAGAATTTTACAGGAGTCCTTTCTTCTCTCTGCAGTTCTTTGTGGTCACTCTTCCTTTTCCGGATCATGCAGGGAAGATGTAGAAAGACATGTAGGCTCTTGCCCAGGACTGAAGAGAATGATTAAAAGGTGTTACTGAAAGGTACTCAGGGAAATCAGCTCTATTTCTTCATTTGCAACAGGGATAGCACTGATAGTTTTTCTGACAGTGTGTAATTTAACAAGACCCCCTTAAAAAGTCAGTGCATGTTATTCTCCTGTAGTTTAAATATTTCACACTGCAGAATATCAGATAAAGAGAATTCATCAATAAGCAAAAGCAATTCCCTAGAGACAGCAAGGAGAGCAATATCAAGAGACTTGGGCTAAATCTCTGATTTAGTCTTTAACAATTTTAAGCTAACACTATTGGCAGGTTAAAGCCAAGTTTACTGCCAGTTGAACTAAAAGAAGAAAATATTTCTGATAAAAACAAGTGAAAGTTTGAGCATGGAGTTCAGAAATGAAAAATATTACTCATAAATAGAGACGAACAGATGAAAAGTAGTTGGGTTTGGATGAGATTTAGGCTGGCTTTTTCATCCATCACAAAGGAACTGGGAAGTACCAAACTGACCAACTAGATAATCCAGGACAGCAGTACACTAAAGAAAAAAAGGCTAGTAGGAACAGGAAAAAAGGCAGCATTTATTTAGCACAAAATTGATTTATTAACAGCACATTGCAACAAAGGCACTAGGGGATGTGAAGGAAAAAACATTACATGAATATCAGAGGTACAAGCTAGGGAAATGAATAAAGGCAATAGTCATGGCTTGTTTATGAATATATATTTGAAAAGGTGATACCAATGAAATTCGAAGAGTCATTGTTGGGAATGTAGAAAGACTGATAATAATCCAGTTAGAAAGGCTTGAGTAGGCAAATAAGAAGCTAAAATAACACTCAGTCAGAAGTGGCATTACCTTTTTCCAGCTGTCAAATGTCTTGGAAGTAAATAAGCGTGGATGCACATGGATCAATATTTTTCTTTATTCTACCAGATAAAACAGCCAACAGAATGCAAACTTGCATCTGTTACAGACTACTACATACCTCTGTAAAAAACCACAACACATCTACCTATAACATGAAGTGAGAAATAGCTGTGCCAGATGGCTTTAATCTGAAAGACTATGCTAGAAAACTCCTTCTGCAAATACTAGTATTCCTTGGAATTTCTTGACCTTACCCTTTACAATTTCTTAACTAAAAAAGCATTGTCTCCAGCACGCAGGAGTTTGGTGTGAGATAGAAAGTTAGAGTGTAAAAGATAAACTAACGCTTACAGGTTTTTTGAATGCAAGTAATCACTTACTGGGTTTGTGTGTGGAAAATAGAGAACACAGTTTAACAAGGAGGTAAAGGTACTTGAATGCATCTAGAGGAAGGCAACAAAGTTGGTGAAAGGGCTGGAAGGCATGTCCTGTGAGGAGTGGCTAAGGACTTTGGGCTTGTCTGCTTTAGAGAAAAGGAGGCTGAGGGGCGACCTCATTGCTCTCTACAGCTTCCTGAGGAGGGGACTTGGAGAGGGAGGTGCTGATCTCTTCTCCCTGGTATCCAGTGACAGGACGCGTGGGAATGGTTCAAAGCTGCACCGGGGAGGTTCAGACT